>VWZO01002310.1:1820-20751 GCA_013396975.1 Bucco capensis
CAAATGCAGGACCTTGCATTTTGACTTATTAAACTTCATTTTATTCTCCTGGGCCCACTCTTCAAGTTTGTCCAGATCCCTCTGGATGACATCCCGCCCTTCTGGCATATCAACCACACCACTCAGCTTCATGTCATCTGCAAACTTGCTGAGGGTGCATTTGATATCTATGTCCAGGTCGTTAATGAAGATATTTCTTCCAGAACAGCAGAAAACAAGGCAATATAGAAAACAATATGTGATTCATTTTGCAGTGGTGCATCTAATTTACAGGGACTGGCTCCTTTGTACAGTACATGCTGTGAAATAGCAGGTCTGCCTTGGCACTTGCTGGACAAAGAGAAGTGACTAAGCAATCCAATTGATATATGGCAATAGCCTTGCAAAGAAGATCCGAGAAACCTCTGGGAAAACTGCTTGTAGCATAAGGAATTGCCACCTGAGAATTATAAAGCCTCCTGGGTACAGCAGAGATGTCTCATCAGAGTCTGAGGAGTGAAACATGAGGCAGGAGAGCACCTGCTTCTCCTGGAGCTCACTACATCTTGGGCTGCCAGCAGGTGAGGTAGGAGCCTTTCCCAGCAGGATTGCAATGCAGGACGGCTCAAGGCAAGCCAGTGACAATAGGCTTCCACTGCTGCTGTGGGAATTCCTGTTGCAGGTGGGGTTATTGGGGTGGATGGGGAGGAGTGAGAAGTGCTCAGAAAGGTTGAGGCATAACTGATTGTCCATGGCAGAGAGATGGGAGAAAGGGGAGGTTTAGGTGGATGAAGTGGCTGAGTGCTGCAGGTCAGAGTTATGGGGGAGGGCAGAAGTCTGGTTTCAGGAGCGCCAAGTGCCTGCACTCCCTCGAAGTGAATGGGACTTAATGGGGGTTACAAAAGCTGAGTTCAGTCATTTCTTCAGAGATAATAGGAGAGGAAAGGGATCAATGATTGACATGTTTCCTAGAAAAACAGGAGCATCCTGCTGGCAAGGACAGCATGTCTCCCAGCTGCCATAGCCTTTGCAATGGAGGGGCTCTTTTTGGAGATGCAGTGCTGTGTCTTGTCGCACAAGGCCCTCAGCTTTGATGGACATGTGTAGGGAGAAAGAGTACAGAAAGGATAAACAAAGCTAAAAATGGTGAGTTCACTGCTTGGACTTAAAAATCTGAGAGTGTGAAACAGAGGATTTACTGGTGGAGGAGAGTGAAGAGCAGAAGGCAGATGCTCTGCCTGCTGATCCAGGCACAGGTGCTGTGGTATGTAAAGCATCTCTGAATTCACTCACAGAGTGAAGGAGGAAGGAGTTTGGCAGCATACCAAGGAAATCACTGCCTTTCAGAGAGTGATTGGTTAATGAGATCGAGTAGGGATAGGGCTTGCCAGGTTGTAACAACTTTACAGGGCCTTTCCAGTTTCTTGTGGCGAACAACCCAGAAACACAGATTGAAAATCCACCTTGGGGTTGCATTGGATGTGTGGCCCTTTTGCATCTCTCCATCCCTTAGGTCCAGAGTCTCTGCTGCCTGTAGTAGCTGTCTCAGCTGTGAAGGATTCCTGCATGTGGGCTGCTCTGCCAGAGCAAAATGGGAACAGAGGGAGGAGGCAGGAATCAGCAGCCACCTTGCAAATCAGGATTGCCTCTTTTCATGTGAGCTACAGCACTTGCAGCTGTCTTGCAGTCATGTCTACATGCCCTCCCCTACACCCAGGGGCTGAGGTGGAGATTTGGGTTCCTGCAGGTACCTGCTTGTTCGTGTCCCACAGCCTAGAGAGGATCAGTGGACACTTGATGACCAAACATAGCAGCATGAAGTCACTGCATAGGTTCATAAACTTCTGAAGCTACTAACAGGGTGTAATGATCTGTGGAGAGAGGCACTTTGTGCCTCTGAAAAACATAATCTAAATGCTTTAATGCTCGTATATTCACTCTTCTTGCAGACAACAGTTCCTCATTACGTAAATTCCCACTATCTTATCAAGTATCTAAGACAAACCTCAAGGAAGCTGTGCAATAGGGGAGACTCATCAGATGGGAACAGTGTTCAAGAGCTGCTTCTCTGAGAAGCTGTAACTTTCTTTTCTGCCATTTATCTGCTGATAGTTCAGTTCTCAAACGAACCACTTTCCTTGAAAACATCCTTTGTTGCCAGACCCCAGGCGCTTCAAGCCTGCATTCGGTAACTGGCGGGGGGGCTCTGAGGCATTGGAAATGGGAAGATGAGGGCTTTCCCAGCAGGCCAGTGACTTTCTTCTTCCTTGTGACTGATTTGATGGTAGATGTTTTTGCATTGCTTTTGAAAGTAAAGGTAGAGTTGAATCAATCTAGGGGCTAGGCTTTGTACCTACTCCTTACTGTTTTCCAAAAAATCTCAAACTAGAGCTCTTGAGGTATTGGGACCTCTGCCTTTCCTGTTCTTGTGAGTATGTGTTGAAAGGGCCTTAACTTAATATGGTTGCCCTGTAGTTTAGAAATGTGTTTGTGCTGAATGGTTGTCTGCTAGATTGCTCTTGCGAAGTTTCCTTCCCATAGAAGTAGCAGATGTTAATGCTCAACAGTGAAAAGAAAAGCTTAAAGTTCAAAGGAAGCTTTGCATCAGACGGAAAGAATGAAGCCAAATCTTGACATTTCCTTGTCAGAGCTTTGTGTTTGAAAGTAAATCTTGATGATGCATGTGGCATGGATGTGCAATTCATCACCACCTAACTTTTCATGCAGCTTTAGCAAAAAATGCGTGTTCTCATGTCTCTTGTTCACCAGCTGCAAAAAGAAAGCAGACTTGCTTTTTCAGGCTTGGCACTTAAAATATGTGCTTTAGGTGGTGGCAGTCTTGAGATGCAAAAGATGTGGTCTCACTTTCTTCTGCTGCAGCATTTTGGTTCCTAGGAAGCTCTTTGTAAATCAAGCAGGCCCAGTAACCTCATTTTCAGTAAACTGCAAGGGGACGCACTTGCTGATTTTTCTGCAGAGATGTCTGGTTAAGCCACAGAGTAAATAATAGGAACAAATATTTCGAAAGGACCTTTCCCTTGGGGTTTGTTGCCACTGAGTCAGTCCCTGTTACATCAACAAACAGTGCCACTCCAGTAACTGCAGCAGTTAACAAGGCTGAGTGGAAATCATAGTATGTCTGGCTGATGCCTCCATTCCCCTCAGATGGGTCGTCACCACGAGTTTCAGTTTCCAGCCTGCCGAGGTGCAAATGTGAGTACACATCGTAGTCTGTCCTAGAATTCAGAAAGTGGTGATGGATAATGGTAGTCTGACCTAGTAGTCCCTCATCAAGAAACTCTTCATGGATACGTCCTGCAAAACATTTGCTCTATGTCATCCTCTTCAAGATGAGCTCTGGGGTAAGCCACATGCTCCAGTGAGGCTGCGTGCTCCACAGGAAGCTCGCACTCTGGACACCAGTGCCAGGGTAGCAGGGCTCCTACCCTCCTCCTGCCTCTCAGTCTCACTGCTGCAATTGAGTTTCTGCTCAGCCCTGATAGATCTTCCTGAGCACTAGGTGCTTTGTGGGCTCCTTGCACTAGGTTTGTTTTGTGGGTTTTAGAGGGGTCTCTTTCAGGTAGACTGGCTGCCTGTGAAATGCTGTGCATGCTACGTAATGGTTATTCAAAGCAGGCACTGGTGTTAGAAACAAGGACTGCTGTACACACAGCCCATGCAGGGCTGGGATGGTGCCTAGTGTATATAGAGAGTGCACAGTCATTTAGCTGCTGAGCTGGGGACGGGATGCCCCCAGTTTTAGAAAGCTCTGCACCAACTGCCAGTCCTGGGAAGCAGCTCTCTTCCACAAAGACAGGGACCGTTGCCCATCATGTGACATGAGTGTTCTGCTGGTCTGGCATGGCTTCAATCTGGGACCTGTATATCTCTGAGCTTGAGCTTAGAATGTTTAGCATGAATGAGCAGTCTGATAGCCCTGAGCTGTGCCTACTTCCTACTTCTTCCCCAGTCACCGAGAGCAATCACTGACCTACTGAGATAGCTGCTCTGGTTGTTGCTGCCAAAATCGGCTAGTGGGATCAGAACAAAACAGTTTGCCTACTGGACCTAAGGAAAGTATCTGGTGTGAGGATCATGCCCATCCGCTGGGAATGGGCTGCATGCCAGGAGTGCAACAGAACTGGAAGCTGTCATCCTGGCCGCACAGCCCTGACAGTCCATTTCTGTAGGGAACAAGCTGTTGAGTGGGAATGCCAGAGTCAGCCATCACTGACTCCCGCCAGACAGCCATGGCATGTTGCAATATGAGGGCATGTTAAGGGACCCCAGAGCACAAAATCTGGCTGTGGCAACAGCCACCAGATGCATGGGACATGGGATTATCAATGGTTTTCTAGCGAAATGCCTCCATGTCTACACTTTTACTAGGAATAAGATAGGGACAGAGCTTTTTGCATGTACGTGGGCAGCCCCAGTATAGGGGCTGAAAGTGTTCCGTTGCTCATCTGGAGAATCAGAAGGTGTTGGATCCTGTATGCTGTTAGATTCTCTGATGCTGGAGGCATCTTTGCAGCCAGTAGCAGGGGTTCTGGTTTAAGAGAAGCAGAGCCACTGCAGATCTGCTCACCTGGCTAGTTTACATTGAATTTTTGCCACATATAGGTCCAAGGTTACTGCGACAGTGTCCTCCATTGGAAAACATCCAGAAAAGCCCACCGAACAGGAAAGAGGTAAGAGAAGGACACAAGTAGGGATGCAGTAATAATGGCATTAATGGAAATTGTTTTTCAGCATGCAAAATGCAGACTCTAGACAGTGCCAGCCTAGCAGACAGCTGAGTCAGCAACTCGTGCCATTGTCTTGCCACCCTTAAACCTCCTACCCTGATTTCCTCCCAGGAAAGGGGAAAGAGCACAGTCTGCATTTGCTTCAAGTGCTTCAGATGAATTTCTGAGCTGTTTTGGAGCTTTAAAGTTCAGTGTAGGGTGAGGAAGCCCAGGGGAAGCATGATAGCTACAGGAACAGCCTGGCATGAGTTCAGAGGTAGCAGATTTTGATTGATTGGTGCTGGGCTCAGAACTGCCTCTAAACATCACTGGAAAATACTTTGGTCTAATAATACATTTTTCCCTGTTTTCCCTAAGTTCACATTCTTTTTCTCTGGTATTTTGGCTGACTGTCAAATCGATTTATTGCTCTAATAGGAGAAAATGGCCATTAACAAATCCCTATGTTTTTGCTGCCTCTAAGGCAAACTGCTCATTGTTTCTCTATACTCCGGAGCACAGATACTTCATGGAGTGACTTTCCAGTCACCATCCACAGACTGGGTGTGGGGACTTGGCTTCTCCAGTGGCAGAGTTTGTGTACCTGAGTTTCAGTGTCCTGCTTAGAGTGACTCCTTAGACTGGGCAAATGCATGACAGCAATTCAGGGGAAGGCATTTGAGGATTATGGGAAGTGGTGAGGAGAGCCAGGGCATGAAGTTGACTCTGATGGTCTTAGTGACAGTGTGCTCTCCCTGATATGTGGTGTGTGCTGGGGAAACCATGTGACCCAGGGGTCATATTTGGCCTTCATATGGAAGGACAGGATGTTTCTGGTTCATTTCCATGCAGTGATTGAAGTGCATTTCCAGGGTAGAGCTTTGTCCTGTATCAGGTTTTGTGTATCCATGCACCATCGGCAGCTCCAGCCATTTTGGATATACATGCTGGATGCAGCTGCACTTATGTGCAATGTGACTTCCTGGGCTGGCTTTGTTACAGGGGAAAAAAGCAAAATCTTTCTGTACCTGTATCAATGGAGAAGTTTAGTTCTGCCCTGTCTTGCCAACAAAGGAAGGAGTGTGCCAAAGTGATAGTACAGCAAATTCTGGCTGCTGGTGGACCAGGGATGGAGCTGGCTGCCGGGCATACCATCAGCATCATGCCTTGGCTGTGCATGGCGACCACGGGACATGGGGTTCCAGGGTGCAGTGAGCATCTGGCTCATTCTTGGCTTTTTCTGTTGCAAGAGACAGCCACAGTGAGGTGCTGAGTGAACCCCTTGTGTCTGTCCAGCAGAAATTGAGGAAGGGGAGGAGCAAGCACTGTGTGTGTAGGATAGGAATGGATCTTGAAGGGAAATATCTTTGGCCATGTATACACAGAGGACGTAGCATGGTGCGCACAGTTGGCTTCTGCGTGGTTTTGAAATGTCATTTTAATTTGAGTAATCACAGCTCTGGTATCAACTCCCTTGATAACTTTGTGCAGCTGAGAAAGCATGCAGCAAATGCATGCAACAACCATGGTCTGCAGCCATCCAAACAGCAAAGCCAAAACTCTGAGCTTTAGGACATGCTTCAAGCTCAGGCTTTTTATTCTGTTTCTTTCTGCCCTCCTTCCCCTTATTCAAGTGTTAGTGGCTCCTAAGCATGGGATGCTCAGCTGGTTGTATGCTTGGCTGGTGTAGCTACTTTCTTGCAAGGCTTAAAGGCACAAGCTGCCCGTATGGCTTTCACTTACATGGGTTGAAACTATTAGACAGTTAAATTACAGCCAGGCAATGAACCTTAGTGCTTTAGAAGTTGCATACATGTTATGTGGCTCCAGAAAGTGGTTCAAACAGGGATCTGCAAAGGGAAACTCATCCAGGGGTGAATTTACCCCATGTTTCAATGTGCGAGCTGTACTCCTGTGTCCAACTGCAGCAACATGGTTCCCCCAAATCACAGCCTTGCCCCAGCATGGCACAGGAGCAGCAAAGGGCCCTGTACGACCTCAGTGGGATCTCCAGCAAACAAAGGGCAGGCTTTTCTGAAGAGAGGGGTATATTTTTTTGTATTTTCCAATGGGACCAGGAGACTCGGCAAGACCCAGGACTGACTCATTAAATCTAGCTCTTGTGACCCGTTCCTTGGAGTAGATAACTTTATATATTGTCCTTTTCTCAACCTAAGGAAGTGACAGCACTGTGGAGTGAAGAAGTGTACTCCACATGTGCTTTACCTGTCACCCTGCATCGAAAGATTTCCACTTGAAATCGAGAGCCCACGTGGTAAACTTTGCTGCCAGTTCCACATCCCAGCACTGACTGCTATATGGCTGAAACATGGCTGCAGCTTCCCTCCTGATTTCATCCAGACCTTTGGTTCTGTGAGTACTTTTACTCCTTTCCTTTGAAGCTGCTTGAACTGAAATTAACAGCCCTTTAATGGGACCTTCATCTTCCAAATGAGACTCAGCTGCTTGCCATAGCTGTTATTTTGCAGATGTGTTTAATGACTTTTTAAACTACATCTCTCTGTAGAAACCCAAAATCTCCTACCCTCCCCTAATCTAGCCACTTTCCAGGGTGTACTGGTCTCTACCTTGTGAGTACTTTGTTGTGGTCTGGCACATCAGCAGATGTCACAAAAAATGACCTCATCAACACATTTTTGTTAGTTCCTCTAACACCCTGGCTATTAAAAATACCTTAGTTCTTTAGCAAGACACTGTTTACAGCATATAAACTTTTCCATTCTGGAATGACTGACTGTAATGCCCTAAAGTGCTTAGTGTTGTTTATAAGCTAAATAAAATAGGACACCTTCCATCTACTTTTATCATGTGTCCCCCATGCTTACATCAGAGAGATAGACCTGTGCTGCTGTTTCTATAGACATTGGTTGGCCAAGATGAAATGCTTCTGTTTGTGGATTTTTGGTTCTTCCACTCATCCATAGTACCACTGCCTGGGCAACACCACTCACAGATATAGGTCTCATGAGATTTTTACATCTGCCCTCATGAGCTGGAGCTTCAGCTGATGCTGCTGGCACTGCTGCATGCTGAGGGTCCCTGCCTTCCTGTCACACAGGGGTGAGCAGGCTGCAGCAAGGGGCCAGGCAGTCATTAGCTAGGTGCACCAGGTGTAGACAATTACATTTGTGATTGGGAATGGAAAGGACTCAGCTGGGAAATTTGCAGAGCTCCCATGCAGAGCTCTGTAAGTGTTGATGTACGGTTGGATGCTAAGCTCAAGGTGACAATAGCATTCTTGGCCAAGAGCCCATGCAGGAAAGGTGCCAGCAGTGGTTTTGCTCAGCCATCTTGGAGATGCTGGCTTAGGACAAATGAATCCTCCTCACTGGGGGTGGCCTTGAGACATGTCCCCAGTTAGCTGTGCATCATAGCCATGTAGTTAGTGCTTGTATAGCACTGACCAGGAAGTGTGAGCCTTCTCCACTGCTGGTGGTGTCACTGGGACTCAGATGTCTTGTGGTGGCCATGGTTTGAAGAGCTTTGCTTGCTCTAAGAGGGAGCACATGAATCATGGAGTTGTTAAGGCTGAAAGACCTCTAAGATCGCCGAGTCTGACTGTTAACCTAACACAGCCAAGTCCACCACTAATCCATGCCCCTACACATTTTTTTAACACTTGCGGGGCCAGTGATTCCACCAATTCCATGGGGAACCTGTTCCAATGCTTAACCACTCTTTTCAGTGAAGGCTTTTTTTGTAGTATGCAACCTAAGCCTCCCCTAGCGCAACCCGAGGCCATTACATCTTGTCCTATCACTGGTTACCTGGGAAAAGAGACCAACCCCAACCTCACTACAACCTCCTTTCAGGTAGTTGTAGAGAGATAAGGTCTCCCATTAGCCTCCTCTTCTCCAGACTAAACAACCCCAGTTCCCTCAGCATCTCCTCATGAGACATGAAGCTTTTTCAGTAATATCTGTAGCTTGAGTGTTGGGAATGCCACTTGCACATCGGTAGCTTCTGGGCTTGTTTTTCATGCAGAGTCTTGATGTTTGTGCAGATGAAGAAACAATGAATCCAAAATTGTCTTGCAAATATCACTTTTATTAATGGCTTGCCATGAGATGGGGACAGTACATTTGCAAACAGTATGGCTTATTTTCTTCAAATATTGCCTTCTCATTCCTTGTGAGGCCAGCGAGCCTCTAACATTACATCCCTGAGAGGCCCTAGTAGCCATATGCTATTGCACATGGTTGTGACTTTGCAGTAAAAAATTAAATCTTCTCTTCCACAGGGAAAAGAGTGACTCCGAATAGTGCTAGCCAGCTAGGCAGCTCGCCAAAAAGCAGTTAGCTCCAAGATAAAGTATTGAAAGGTAACCTGTGACTTCTAGTGGATCTTGGTACTACTCAGTCTGAGACTGTGAAGGTCTCAGCATTTTTCTGGAGAGAGATGGACCTGTTTTTCAGATAGGAAATCTCAAGGGCAGATATGGGGATTATCTAGAGATCATACTGTAGATGAAACTGCCCTTCTGTAGTTTCCTTCAATTCCTAACCAACAACAGGAGCAACTCAAGAGCTCTTAAATGCCCAGGGATTTTTCCCTTTTCTTTTTTTTCCCCTTCAGTAAGTAGAAGTTTCGTAAGCCATGACTCAGTACCACTGAACTAATGTTTGAGTTTTATGCTTACCTGCTGGTCCCTGAATCCTGAGGCCAGGATTGCCATACTGTTAGTCAGCACTGCTAAGTGGGGTGGCTTCGTGATATCAGCTGCAGCCTCTTGGTACTTGCACAGTACCTCAAAGTGATGGGGCAGGGCAGGAGATTCCATCATGGGAATGAAATGCTGAGATTCCTACTTCTGCCTACATCAGAGAGGCGCAAATAGGATTGCAAACACAGCTCAATAACTGGACTGGATAGGAAATGCTAATCCTAAAACTGAATTGTCATGATGAAGTTATGCCATAAGAAGATGTGTAAACCAGTCCAAACAGTTAGCTGGACTTCTAAGAGTCCAGCTTCATTCTCCAAACTGTTTGAGTTGTATTTGGAATGGGTATGCCCAAGACGTGTCTTGATGATGCCCAGTTGCCCACATCTGAGATTCTGGGGAGGTTAAAAACTATATAAGTTGCTGTGTCTGATGACTTTCAACAGCTCACAAGTCTGGCCTGCAGCTTCAAGCTGCCGTGGGAGACAGAGAAGTTGTGACCTGAGGTGTCACGTAGTGCTGGCTTTCTGCGGAAGCTGGGCAGACTGCTGCCCCAAGCTGCTTCTTGAGGGACCATCCGCATGGTTTCTGACAGCTGGCAGTGGGAGAGGAGCCTTGGTGCTGGGGGTGGGTTAAAATCAGTTCATGACTAAGATGAGCATTTCCTGGAGAGACCTGACCCCTACAGCCACCAAAGCATGGAGCTGGGAGAGACCTGGCAAGAGAGAGTTGGCAAGTGGCTGCTCTTGTATGGGGTCACGTTTCTGCTCAGGCTGTGCCTGGTTAGGCTCTGCTTGCTACTCTCTGTCCATGCTGCAAGGCAGAGGTGTGCCACAAAAGTGTGCAGGGCTGACAAAGTCCTGTTAAACTGCATTGGGGATGATGGCACAGCAGTGATTTGAGCGTGCCTGCCTGTGAGACCCCAGTAAAGGGACTGGCAGCAGTGCCTGTGCTGGTGCAGCCACATTTCCCTGGTCCTCACATGTCCACGTGCCACATGTAACACTTTGGAGTGAGGACTGTGTCAGTGCCTCCTCCCCAGGGGTCACCACTGTACTACCCAGGGAAAGCCACCAGCAATTTTTGGTTTTCCACCCCCACCTCACTCTGTTTGGGACCTCAGCTTCTCTATGCTTGCATTCTGAGAAGTGTAGATAGGTGTGCCCTTTTTTCAAGCCAGGCCTGAAAACTTCTGCATGTTTACTCTGAACAATTCACGTTTCTGGCTCCGTTGTGCTCTCCTTCATTTAAATGTAGTGTCAGGAGCACTCTTGCTGATTTCTCGATAGCTTGCTCAAGAAAGCTACCTCCTGCTCTGCAAGCCTCAACACCGTGTAATGGAAGAATAGAGAACTGGGGCCCAGCTGTGCGTCAGCGGGTGTCTTAGCAACCTCTGCCTGCTTTCAGCTCAGTGATAGGCGCACAAGACTGTCCATCTTTGTGCAGGAATGAAATGTAGCAGTAAGCATCCCCCCCCCCAACAAGGGAGAAGGAGGAAATACCATGGTTTGCTGGTGTCACTGAAGTTTGCTGGTTGCTAACAAAGCAGTAGTTTATGCGTGTTGCAAAGAATTTCATTGGTCTTCAAAGCAGGACAGAGGCATCTGGCACTTGGCCACTGTGTTTGTATCAGTATAGGAAAACCACTGAATTTCTTCAAAGCTGCCACAGCATTTCCTATTTTTGGTTAACAATACATGTTTTGCTGTATGGCACCAAATATCAACAAAGAATGGAGACCTATTTATGTTGCATTGTAGTAAAGCTGAAGCAACAGGAAGCCAAGAGTCATCTGGGTGCCTTCAGAGACCTTCAAAAACCCCATCCTGAGTCAGTTGTAAAATGTACTGGGTTACCACCATGCCAGCAGGTTTGCTTTCTGATAGGGGAAGAAGATAGGTTTTGGGGATTGCCTTCCTGTCCTCAGACCCATTGAGATGCTGTGTGGAAAATTGTATTCAGAGGCTTTTTCTTGCCATCATTCATTGTCTCCACTTCTGAGACAGTGTCTTGGCACCATTGTGCATCTTGGTGCCTGTGCTGGTGCCTGCATTTCAAAGGCAATGGCCAGGCACTCACTTGGAAGAAGGGACAGTGCCAGGGACCCTCTGTGCTCCCAATAGTGAGAGGAGTCTCGAAGGGTACCAGTTGTCCTGAATTTTCCTGTGGCACTGTTGGAGCAAGCCAGTTTTGGCAAAAGTTTCTGAATTTAAGAACTCATTTTATGTGAGAGCTATGGTTGCTGACTTACTAAAATCAGCCCCAAGGGAACTACTGGTCTGACACTGATATTTCTGGGTTGGATAATGGAGGACATTCAAGCTGGACATGTGGTTTAGATATCAAGATCGCTTGCCTTCCTGCAGGCAAACACTTGCAACATGAGTGGTATAACACTGCAAATGATTTGACTACAAGGGCAGGTACCAACTGCTTGTAGGGAGGCATAATGCAAATCTCAGCTTCAGAGGCAGTGGAGGATGTTTTTTTTTTTACACCTTGGCTTGCTGAAGTGGCTCATTGAGCTGTCACTGAAGGAGGGGAAGCAGCAGCACCTGCCCTCTCTCTTCCTCCACTCTGCAAACGCTCTTCTGGGTGTCTGCAGCAGCCAGCTGAGCCATGTAGTGAAGTCCTGGCCACTAGCTGCTCACTCCTCCCCAGCCTCCTCCACTAGCTCCTTTTTTGGGAAGGGATCTCCTTTTTTTCTTTTTATTTTGATTTGAAAAAATAAAATTAGAAAAAGTCTGTTGGAGACCAAGTGACAAAGTGCTTCATGTGCTGCTGAAGTACATGAACAGCAAAATGTCTGAGGGGAGAAGATCACTAAGTTTTTCTACCTCCTCTTCTGCTTGCCTCGCCCTCCAAGAGGAGTTAAACATAGTCGCCTGCAGCAAGAGGATTTCAGCAACTGGCTGCTGCCCACAGACGCAACCTCAGAGATTGTGGGCTTGTGCCTTGCTGAAAACCTCAGTAGTTTCCCTACATTCATTTTTTTTTCTCTCTTGCTCTTCCTCCAAGACAAAATATATTTAGAAATGCTAAGATACTCTGGCTTTGCTACACCCATGTTTATAATGGGTTCATTGTACCACTTCTGCCAGTGCCCTAGTGATTATATGGCTAGTTATAACTACCCTTCATCTTCTTGTCCTTTTTTGGACCAGAAAATAGCTTGACCATCATTTTCAACCTAACACCACTGTTCCCAGAAAGGCTATCTGGGCTTTAATACAAACCCCATGATCTCTAGTTATTTAAAGGATGTTGCAGTCCTTTGCAGCTTATCAGCGCTAAAACCTGGGAGCTGACACTGGAGTTATGTCTGTAAACACCATGTCATGCCACTCGCCTTAAAAATAGCCTCTTTCAAGAGAAGTATTTAGTTTAGAAACAGTTTCACTTAAAAAAATAAATAAATAGAAGCAATTGGATCTCTCTTTATAAATGATGAACCTGAATTGCGTGGGTCACACTTGGGTGATATCATATGTTTCTGGCATGTAGCCAGCATTATTGTCATACTCCTACCCTCTCTTCCCACATCTGGGGAGGAGGATGCCATGGTTTTGGGTGGTGTCCTTAGGGTGCTTGGTGACTCTGCCATTGCCCTGCCTGAGCAGATCACCCCACAAAACCCTTGCGTCTTTTCCCTTGTGCCTGTGCCAGCATCAGCCCCCCAGGGTTACCTGAGGTCCCAAGTAAACCAACAGCAGGGCAGGGTGTTTCTCCCTGATCATCCTTTCGCTGCTGCTTGCCTTGGGATTCAACACTCAGCTGTTGCAGAGGTGATTTTCCATAATAATGAAAAATGCTCAAAAGAAATAATGGAAAATGCTCAAAAGGAAGCTCCATCTTGCTGTTCCAGATGAGCATTTACCTTTTGGGGTTAGGGAAACCTCTTCTTCCCTGGAATCCTGTGGAAGGCTATAAATATATGCTGAAGCAGCAAACTTCTTTACAGGCCACAGAGTTCCTCTTCCAACCAAAATCCCAGCGTTCCCCTAGCTGACATCTCTGGTGCATTGTGGCACCTCTGTGGCTGCTGTGGCACCAGCTCATGGGAGATCAGGACTATTTATACAGGAGCAGCATGATTTTTCCTCAGTTTCTTATGAGTTAACAGCTGAAATCCTCTTTTTCTTCCCATGTCCCACCCTGGCTTGTCAGCACACAGTTGAGTTGGAAAATCCAACCCTATGTGCCACAGCAGAATATAGGATTGGGTAACCTTCTTTGTGTCTGTGAGGGTCTCCGTCCCTTTCCATAAGGGCTCAGAGGTGTGCCAGGGTGCAGCAGGACTTGCCAGCTCTGTGTGCAAGCTTCAAAGGCACCGTAAGAGAAGCAGCATAGGTAACCCTCATGGACTGTCACTAGCAAGAAACCTCCTTGCCTGATACCAAGACAACTTCTTCCCCAAGGCCCTGTTGGCCTTGCCCTGGTGCAGGTCTGCCCGACTGGCACCAGCATGCTCCATGGGTGTTCTCACAGGACATTGGCTTTCGCAGTGGAAGTGCATACTCAGCCCTGTAGAAGCTGAGCTGTGTTGCCAAAACTGGCGTTTTTCGATGACTCATAACTAAAATGGCTAAGGGGCCTGCACAGGGCTTTAACTCTGAAAATGAAGCTGAGGATAAAATGACTGCTGTTGTTGTGGTGAGGTCTGTTCACTGTCAGACCATCTGCTGCAATGGGCTGGGAGGCAGCTGAAGTGTCCTCTTAACATGAATTCCTCCCTCTGTCTTGTTCTCCAAGGCCGCTCATACTTGCACAACATAGTGGCCATGCTTAGCTGGTACTCTCACTGCCTGAAATTGTGCCACCCCCTGTCCTTGCCAGGCTGAGTGAGCCTTCTTCTTGGTGTGGCAGTGACAAGCACCCTGCCTGGAAGAGCATAAGCACAGGAGGGTCTGGATCAATACAGATAGGGAATGGGGTAGCCTGGCTGAAGTCAGTGGGGTTATGCTCCCTGTCTGTAGCTTGACGCTGCTGTGTAAGGAATCGGGAATAAGCAGCTGAGCACCTGAGATGCTCTATGTATGAAGGTGTTTGAAGCTCTGTAATTAGCTAGGCCCCTGGCTCCGACACAGCCTCTGGTTAATGTGTCCAGCAAAGAAAGAGTCCATGGGAGCAGTTTCTCCTAAAGTGCAAGATTTGTGCTTCCCATATCCATTCAGGACAATACATCTGGAAAGCTGGCAGACGATTAAGTTTCTGGGGTATCCACAAGGTGGGCTCAGAAGCAGTCTGTGCAAAATAATTTTTGTTTGTCTCATTCTGGTGGGGAGAAGCCTTGTGCATTCCCACAAGCCCTGATGCCAGAAGAAACAGATGCTGAGAGTTGTAATAACTGACCTGCATTACTCTTGCCTGTGCATTGCCTTGCAGCACAAGGGCAGACTGGTCCACGGGTGCATGGTGCCTGTAACAAACCACTCTTTGCCTTCAGGTCTAGTCCTCTTTTTTATAATAACACTTGAGTCTATTGGAGCCTGTGGGATGCAGAGTCAGGACTCCCACTCAAGAGAGGTCTCTTGGCTGCTGTGCAAATTCACCCAAGGAGATGCATTTGGGCACTGTGTGCTGCTTACGCAGCAGGTCTGCAGCTGTGGCTAGGATGCTGCATGGAAATTGTGTGCTGCTCCAACAAGCAGCTGCAGCATCCTGGCTGCTTGTAATGAGGGTTCCCAAAGCCACCAACTTTTTAATATGCTGCTTCTTCAAGGATCTGAAACCAAAGAGTATCAAACTGCATTTCCACTCCTGAAGGAGTTTCTCCTAGTTGCTGATTGTATTTGGAAACTGCCTAGGAAAAGGGGCCTCTCCCATGACAGTGCTGAGGGTGCTGGGGAGCTGCAGCTGAGGAAGGCTGGTGCTCCCAGCACCTCCTGTGCAAGAAGAAACTCCTCCAGCCAATTAGCAGAGATTTGCAGTTGCAGCTCCGAGGCAGGAGAGACAATAAACCTCTAAATAGTACTTTAAATCATTAAAGTGTTATCCAAACATCTGGGACTCCAAAGACAAATGAAAGTACCTAAGTGATTTAGAGGGGAATTAAAAGGTCATGCCTCTTGAACATTCAGCTTTAGAGTTTAGTCATGGTTATGAAACTTAAACCTGCTCTTCTAAATCAGCCTTTTACATTTCATATACCCAGTAAATGTGGGTACATTCAGGGCTTATGACTTATTTAAAAAAATTTCTATTCTAAACAAATTACCACAGCCATGGCCTTGGCCCCCTTTTTTTTTTCCTCTTCCATATCTGGCTTCCCACTCTAGCCAAAGGCACTTAAAGCACATCCAAACATTTCACTTGCTCATGGAAGAGGGATGTATTTCTCACTCACATATTCCACAAGCTAGAGTTCATTTATTGTCAAATAGCTCAAGAGGAGTGAGCTAACTCCATGAGCAGGCAGAGCCAGGTAACTACAGTGAAAATGTTTTCTGTGTCTGAGTCCAGTACAAGCTGCTGGGGGCTTCAGCAACAGGAAAGCTCAAGGCTAAAAGCCCAGGCCTTTCTCAACCAGTTTGCAGACTGCTTCACTAACATTGCATGACTTGGCTTTTGCATAACCTTGCCTGTGCATCGTCAGTGCTTATGGGCATTATGCTCATGGGGTGTTATACTTGCAGTGTGCATATCAATGCCCTTTATGCTCATGCCAGAGGAAATACTTCAGATGGCTACAAGAGCACTGGAAGTCAGTGGCTATGCCCACCCTGTCTGGTAATAAGTCAAGGCTGGACAGATAAGTGGAGTAGCATCACACAGTAGTGTGTTCCTGCTGGGGACCTTGAGAGGGAAGGGAGCCCACTTCTTTGGGGGCATAAGCTCTGAGCATTTCAGCTCATGTCATGGCCCATGTCAGAGAGCAGACTAGTCTAGTCCTCAGATTTTTGGGTTGCTTCCTGAAGTAGACAGATAAAAACCAGACTCAAAAAACAAGTATTAGAAGCTACTTCCTTCTACTTGTTGATGTTACCTCTGTGTTTGGTGTTTCTGACCCAAAATGCCTCTAAGCAGACTGTAAATGCAGTGTTCTAGTTTGAATCACTAGAAACTTGCATTCACCTGTCCAAAAAGGGGAGGAGGATTCTAGCCCAGGAGTTCATAGAATCATAGAATCATAGAATGGTTTGGGTTGGAAGGGACCTCTGGAGGTCATCTAGTCCAACCCCCGTGCAGTGGGCAGGGACATCCCCAACTAGATCAGGTTGCCCAGAGCCCTGTCAACCTGGTTGAGTTGGTGGGGCTCATTGAGAGGGCTTTAAACTAGGTTTGAAGGGGGAAGGGCTTATAACCAGGCTAGCTGAAGATGAGCCTAGGGACAGAGTGCTTGGGCTGGGGATGAGATCCAAAGCCCAGCTGAAGTGCGTTTATACCAATGCATGCAGCATGGGCAATAAACATGAGCTGGAAGCTATTATGAGGCAGGGGAAATATGACATCATCACCATCACAGAAATGTGGTGAGAGCGCTTGCATGATTGGAGTGCTGTGGTTGAAGGCTATCAGCAATTCAGAAGGTATAGGCAAGGAAGGAGAGGTGGAGGATGGCTCTGTATATCAGGGACTGTTTTGATTGTGTTGAATTTGATGGCAAGGATAAGGTTGAGCGCTTGTGGGTGGGGATTAGGGAGAAGGCCAGTAAGGCTGATATCCTAGTGGGAGTCTGTTATAGACCACCCAACCAAGATGAGGAGGCAGACAAGGCACTCTGCAAGAGGCTGGCAGAAGTGTGACAATCGCTAGCTCTTGTTCTCATGGGGGACGTTAACCTACTGGATGTCTGCTGGAGGTACAATACAGCAGAGAGGAAGCAGTCTAGGGGGTTCCTGGAGTGTGTGGAAGATGACTACCTGACACAACTAGTGAGTGAGCCTACCAGGGGAGGTGCTCTGCTAGACCTGCTGTTTACTAACAGAGAGGGACTGGTGGGAGATGTGGTGGTCAGAGGTCATCTTGGGCATAGTGACTACGAGATAATAGAATTTTCAATTGTTGGTGGAGTAAGGAGGAGGGTCAGAAAAACTGCGACCTTGGATTTCTGAAGAGCAGACTTTAGACTGTTTAGGACCCTGGTTGAGAGAGTCCCTTGGGAGATGATCCTGAGGGGCAAAGGGGTTCAGTAAGGCTGGACCTTCTTCCAGAAGGAAATCCTAAAAGCGCAGGAGCAGGCTGTTCCCATGTGCCATAAGATGAGCAGGTGAGGTAGAAGACTGGCCTGGCGGAACAGGGTGCTATGGCTGGGACTTTTGCAAAAAAAGAGGGTTTACCACCTCTGGAAGAAGGGGCAGGTGATGCAGTGAGACTACAAAGATACAGTTAGGTCATTTAGAGAGGGTATTAGAAAAACAAAAGCCCAGCTCGAACTTGATCTGGCCAACCTAGTAAAGGATAATAAAAAAAGGTTTCACAAATACATTAATAACAAAAGGAAGGCCAGGGAGAATCTCCAGCCTTTATGGATACTGTGGGGAACATGGTCACTGAGGACAGGGAAAAGGCTGATGTACTTAATGCTTTCTTTGCCTCAGTCTTTAACAGTCAGATTAGTTGTCCTCAGGATACTCAGCACTCCAAGCTGAAAGACAGGGATGGGGAGCAGTATGAATCCCCTTAATCCAGGAGGAAGTTGTCAGGGACAACTCCAATTAGACAGCAACAAGTCCATGAGGCCTGATAGGATCCATCCAAGGATACTGAGGGAGCTNTCAGTAAGGCTGGACCTTCTTCCAGAAGGAAATCCTAAAAGCGCAGGAGCAGGCTGTTCCCATGTGCCATAAGATGAGCAGGTGAGGTAGAAGACTGGCCTGGCGGAACAGGGTGCTATGGCTGGGACTTTTGCAAAAAAAGAGGGTTTACCACCTCTGGAAGAAGGGGCAGGTGATGCAGTGAGACTACAAAGATACAGTTAGGTCATTTAGAGAGGGTATTAGAAAAACAAAAGCCCAGCTCGAGGAAGGAGAGGATCCGGGGAACTACAGGCCAGTCAACTTGACCTTGGTACCAGGGGAGGTTATGCAACAGATCATTTTGAGGGTGATCACATGGCAAATCCAAGACAACCAAGGGATCAGACCCAGTCAGCATGGGTTCATGAGAGGCAGGTCCTGCATAACTAACCTGATCTCCTTCTATGATGAGGTTACACGCCTGTCCTGGTTTGACCAGAAGAACTAAGAATTTGTTAGGGTCAAAGGAACAATCTCTTTGAGAGGACCTCCCAGATGCCCCCTCTCCCCAAATGGGGACAGCAAAATAAAATAAAACACTGGGCCCACAGATAGTGAATTATAAGAATAGCTTTATCTATATTTAAATGCTACAACAATATGAAAAGAGAAATGATAGGAAAGGAAAAGTTTGTTAATTGGAAATGGCTTCTGGCCCCCTATAATTGCTGAGTCACACAGGTCCGGCAAATCGACACAGGCCTTAGGCCTATCAATCACCACTCCTTATCAGAATCTCCCGCTCTTTACCAAAAGCAAGTTACTCACTCCCACCCCGGGGAGGGGAAATAGGAGTTAACCCA
>VWZO01002310.1:21561-40833 GCA_013396975.1 Bucco capensis
CTACCAGGGGAGGTGCTCTGCTAGACCTGCTGTTTACTAACAGAGAGGGACTGGTGGGAGATGTGGTGGTCAGAGGTCATCTTGGGCATAGTGACTACGAGATAATAGAATTTTCAATTGTTGGTGGAGTAAGGAGGAGGGTCAGAAAAACTGCGACCTTGGATTTCTGAAGAGCAGACTTTAGACTGTTTAGGACCCTGGTTGAGAGAGTCCCTTGGGAGATGATCCTGAGGGGCAAAGGGGTTCAGTAAGGCTGGACCTTCTTCCAGAAGGAAATCCTAAAAGCGCAGGAGCAGGCTGTTCCCATGTGCCATAAGATGAGCAGGTGAGGTAGAAGACTGGCCTGGCGGAACAGGGTGCTATGGCTGGGACTTTTGCAAAAAAAGAGGGTTTACCACCTCTGGAAGAAGGGGCAGGTGACGCAGTGAGACTACAAAGATATAGTTAGGTCATTTAGAGAGGGTATTAGAAAAACAAAAGCCCAGCTCGAACTTGATCTGGCCAACCTAGTAAAGGATAATAAAAAAAGGTTTCACAAATACATTAATAACAAAAGGAAGGCCAGGGAGAATCTCCAGCCTTTATGGATACTGTGGGGAACATGGTCACTGAGGACAGGGAAAAGGCTGATGTACTTAATGCTTTCTTTGCCTCAGTCTTTAACAGTCAGATTAGTTGTCCTCAGGATACTCAGCACTCCAAGCTGAAAGACAGGGATGGGGAGCAGTATGAATCCCCTTAATCCAGGAGGAAGTTGTCAGGGACAACTCCAATTAGACAGCAACAAGTCCATGAGGCCTGATAGGATCCATCCAAGGATACTGAGGGAGCTGCTGGAGCTGCTTGCCAAGCCACTCTGTACCATTTATCAGCAGTCCTGGTTAATTAGAGAGGTTCCAAATGACTGAAGACTTGCCAATGTGATGCCCATCTACAAGAAGGGTCGGAAGGAGAGGATCCGGGGAACTACAGGCCAGTCAACTTGACCTTGGTACCAGGGGAGGTTATGCAACAGATCATTTTGAGGGTGATCACATGGCAAATCCAAGACAACCAAGGGATCAGACCCAGTCAGCATGGGTTCATGAGAGGCAGGTCCTGCATAACTAACCTGATCTCCTTCTATGATGAGGTTACACGCCTGTCCTGGTTTGACCAGAAGAACTAAGAATTTGTTAGGGTCAAAGGAACAATCTCTTTGAGAGGACCTCCCAGATGCCCCCTCTCCCCAAATGGGGACAGCAAAATAAAATAAAACACTGGGCCCACAGATAGTGAATTATAAGAATAGCTTTATCTATATTTAAATGCTACAACAATATGAAAAGAGAAATGATAGGAAAGGAAAAGTTTGTTAATTGGAAATGGCTTCTGGCCCCCTATAATTGCTGAGTCACACAGGTCCGGCAAATCGACACAGGCCTTAGGCCTATCAATCACCACTCCTTATCAGAATCTCCCGCTCTTTACCAAAAGCAAGTTACTCACTCCCACCCCGGGGAGGGGAAATAGGAGTTAACCCAGCCGGCCGAAAGATTAAAGCAATATACTTATCGATTTACGGCCCAGCAATCAGAGGAGATAACCTGAAGCGCAAGGAAAGGAAGGCAAAACCCGGAAGGAAGATCTTTCTCGTCCCTTCCTTATATAAACAAAGATACGTTATTTTTCACATGACAATCAGCTGTTCGTTGATTTGTCCCCCTGTATGATGTTCCGGATCACAGCCTTTGGCCCCTCGGGGCACAGTTCCAACTTTCGTTTTCTTATCAGTTTCTTCCTTCCTCTTAAAAGGGCGATGGCACGGTGTTTTCTTAAAAAGGAAACGTCTCTATCCCTTGTCTGTTTAGAGACAGACAAGCCTAATCTCTTCAAAGGGAAAATGATGTACAAATGTCAGAAGATCCCTGATGTCCCTTTCTCTTTAATTTTAGTCACCCTATGACAACGCCTAGCGGACAAAAGGCAAGCAGTAGATGTCATTTACTTGGATTTTAGTAAGGCCTTTGACACTGTCTACCACCACGTTCTCCTGGAGAAAGCTGGCAGCACATGGTTTAGACAGATTTACTCTTTGGTGGGTAAGGAACTGGCTGGAGGGCCGAGCCCAGAGAGTAGTGGTCAGTGGGGTTCAATCTAGTTGGTGGCCTGTCACCAGTGGTGTTCCCCAGGTCTCAGTGTTGGGGTCAGCTCTGTTCAGTGTGTTTTTCAAAGATCTGGATGAGGTGATCGAGTGTACCCTAAGTAAGTTTGCAGATGACACAAAGATAGGGGGGAAAGTCGATCTGCTTGAGGGTAAGGGAGGGTCTTGCAGAGGGACCCAAATAGGCTGAATCGGTCAGCTGCAGCCAATGGGATGAGCTTCAACAAGGCCAAGTGCCGGGTCCTACACTTTGGTCACAATAACCCCATGCAATGCTGTAGGCTTGGGGAAGAGTGGCTGGAATGCTGCCTGGCAGAGAAGGCCTGAGGGTGCTGGTCAGTAGGTGACTGAACATGAGCCAGCAGCGTTCCCAGGCGGCCAAGAAAGCTAACAGCATCTTGGCTTGTATCAAAAGTAATGTGACCAGTAGGACCATAGAAGTGATTATCCCCTGTGTACTGAGCACTGGTGAGGTTGCACCTAGAGCACTGTGTTCAGTTTTGGGCCACTCACTACAAGAAGCACATGGAGGCATTAGAGCGTGTCCAGGGAAGGGCAACGAAGCTATTGAACGGTCTAGAGAATAAGTCTTATGAGGAGTGGCTGGGGGAACTGGGGATTTTTAGTCTGGAGAAGAGGAGGCTCAGGGGAGACATTATCTCTCTCTACAGCTACCTGAAAGGAGGTTAGAGCGAGATGGGGGGAGGTCTCTTTTCCAGGGTTAGCAGTGAGAGGACAAGAGGAATTGGCCTCAAGTTGCACCAGAGGAGGTTTAGATTGGATATAAGGAGGAATTTCTTCACTGAAATGGTTGTTAAGTCTTGGCCCAGGCTGCCCAGGGAGGTGGTAGAGTCACCATCCCTGGTGGTGTTTAAGAAAGGTATAGATGTGGTATTTCGGGACATGGTTTAGTGGTATGGTGGTGATAGGTAGATGGTTGGACTTGATAATCTTAGAGGTCTCTTCCAACCTTTATGATTCTGTGATTCAAACTGTAGAAGGCATTCAGCAGCCTGACTCCTGTGAGCAGCTCTATCTACGTCTAAATAAGCTGGATTGGAAATAACTGGGACTTGTACCATCTCCTGCCTGTCTGAACACTTGTGTTGCTTACCAACATGACCTATGCCAGGGAACTCCATTCCCAAAGGACCCAGAGATCCAGGCCATCCCTTGGGAGGATCTTGCAAAGCCTATAGCTCCCACCCTACCTTGTCGACATGTTAAAGCACAGCTCTTGTGCAAGGGTTTCTTGCAAGAAGGCTGTGCCCTACAAAACCACTACCCTTTGGGGCAGTGACTATTGTGACTTTTAGGAGCTAAATCTCTTCTGTATGCTTAACTGCAGCTCTGGAATTTAGGCTGCTGAGCTGGACTTCAAATCAAGTGACCAGAGATTGATAGTCTTGGTGGTGAGAAGGGCATGTGGGCACTAGCAGCAATTTGGGATTTGTAGTGGCAAGGTTAGGAAGACTGGGTGGGTCCTTCACTAGCAGCATGACAGAGAGAAGCACTAGAGCCACCACAGGCTCAGGAGCCTAAATCCCCAACTTGTGCTCTGCTGTTAGAGGAGCTGATGAGGAGAAATGATGTTTTGAACCAGAAAGACAATGGTGAACGCTCTGGAACTGAGCGAGGAATCAAACACAAGTCTCCAGATTGAAACTTCTCTGTTTCCATCAAAGCTCATGACAAGTTCCCTCTTACAGGGTCAGATGTTGGACAGCACATCGTGTTTCTCACCACCAAAAGTGATTAACTCTTTTTGAATTATTCACTTATTTTCTCCAAGCTGAAAATTGCTTAGCAAACCTTTTTCATGTGTAATTAATGAGTAACAAATACATTTCTGGTGAGCTGGGTCAGTTCCCACTCAGGAAAGTAGGCCAAACATGTCTAATGCTGGCAATTAATTCAACCAGCTTTATGGGGAAGTCAGTTACGGCTGATCTGCATTAGAAGGTTTTCAGCTTTACTGAAGTGAAGGATTGCCATCAGGAAGAAATGTCTCATGGAGACAACTGTAGCTTTGAGGCTCAGTTACTCTGAGTTCCAGTGCAGGCTTTGCCTTCACTATCACTCAGGCTTTTTTGACTTCTTTCCTTCTTTACCACATTGGTCAGAGAGGTCTAGCATTGCCTCTCCTCTCTGCAGCGATTAACCCTAAGCATGGCACTGATGTGGAATCCCATGCGACTTCTGCACTCTGCTAGTTCTTTGTGGGAGAGGAGGTTGCAAATGTCCTTATAGGTAATTAGAGACTTCTGTGCACCTGGCTCCCATAGCCACTGTTTCCTTCTATTGTGATAGAGGAGGTCAAACTGATGGACTTCTGCTCGCTTATCTGCCTTTGCTGCTTCTAGTTCGTCTCACCATCACAAGCAGGAAGAGGGAGCCTGTAACAAGCTCTTGTTTTTTACCAATACACTAGAATATTTTTTTGATGATCCAAGCAGATGTTCCTGGCTTTCAAATGTTTTTACTGAAGCTTCTCTATCACACATGCTGATCTCTTGCAGACAATGGAGAAGGTAGTAGCTTTTATCTCTTATGACACTCTATGGCAGAACTTTGGTCCTGGTGGTACCAGTCCTCAGTCCTACTGGAGAAAATGGCCTCACAAAGCCAGAGGGGAGTGGCTTCTCTCCTCTGAGAGGTAAAATCTATTATGGGTGAAATGAGACTATTCTGAAAAACAGGTATCTGAAGTAAAAGAAATAATGCACTTACTAGGATTTTTTTTCTCTCTCTAAATGAGATGGAGACCTTGGAAAGTAACAGAAACTACTGTGCCCCAGCAAAAGCTTCTGTGGCCCAGCCATCAAAGTAATTTATCTGATGGAGCTTGGGAGTTTGGACTAGAATTCCTAGGCACCCAGAAATACCTTTCAGTCATCAAATTATATTTCATTATGTTTACCTGAGTGAAGTCTGTTACAGGGCCTCACTTCATATTTGCTCAACAACTGCCACGGGAGCCTGACTGGCATTTTCTCTGCCAAGTTTTGGCAAGATGCTGAAATTTTTATTAAATGCTTTGTGTGACTAAACCAAAAAACACCCACTGATCCAAAGCCTTCCTGTTGCAAGATGCTCCTCTAGCCTAAACAAAGCTCTTTAGCTGTTGTACAGTATAGAAGCAAATGTGTTGTCAAGGATGAGGAGAGTTTGCATAGGAGGAAGAAGATGTAAAATATGGGCTGTCACTTGCTGCCAGCATCAGGGTCAGTGTGCCACAGCCTGATGCACACTGAAGCAGTCACTGGGCTCTTTCTGTTGCTTCCTGGACAGAAGGAGAGGTCCAAGGGGCTGAGAGGTTGAAAAGCCAAACAGAGCATAACCCCAGCTCTGCAGCACGCTAGCAGTCTTATTCCAGAGCATGTCACAGGTGGGTTTTTGGCCAGTATCCTGCATTTTCATAGAATCATAGAATCATAGAATGTTAGGGGTTGGAAGTGATCTAGAAAGATCATCTAGTCCAACCCCCCTGCCAGAGCAGGATCACCTAGACGAGGTCACACAGGAATGTGTCCAGGCAGCTCTTGAATGTCTCCAGAGAAGGAGACTAAACAGTCCCCCTGGGCAGCCTGTTCCAGTGCTCCATCACCCTTACTGTAAAAAAGTTTTTCCTCATGCTAATACTAAACCTCCTGTGGTCCAACTTGCTCCCATTCCCTCTTGTCCTAACCCTGGATGCCATTGAGAAGAGCCTGGCTTTCTCCTCCTGACACTCACCCTTAGCATATTTATAAACATTAATGAGGTCACCTCTCAGTCTCCTCCAGGCTGAAGAGACCCAGCTCTCTCAGCCTGTCCTCATAGGGCAGGTGCTCCACTCCTTTAATAATCTTGGTGGCCCTGCGCTGGACTCTCTCCATCAGCTCCCTATCCTTCTTGAGCTGGGGGACCCAGAACTGGACACAGTATTCTAGGTGGGTCCTCACCAGGGCAGAGTAGAGGGGGAGAATAACCATCTTCATCTGCTGGCCACGCTCCTCTTAATGCATCCTAGGATGCCATTGACCCTCTTGGCCACAAGGGCACATTGGTGTCTCATGGTCATCTTCCTATCCATCAGGACTCCTAGATCTTTTTCCCCAGGACTGTTCTCCAACAGATCAGTTCCCAGTCTGTACTGATATATTTTGGTCATCCACATGCCGGGGTATGCTGGGAGGAAGGCATACCCTCCCCACTGTGGCTGGAATGACAAGGTTTTTCCCAGTCAAGGGAAACAATCATCACTAGGGAAACCTTAAATACTTTCTAAAGTCCAAAAATGAAATGGTCTCTTTCTCCTTGTCTGCATGTACACATCAGGCACAGTCTGAAAATCACTTGGGGTCTCCTGTGGCCCCTGGTGCGATAACTGTGCCGACAGCAGAGGGAGCATTAAACTCACTGCCCACGATAAAGTGTGGGGAGTGATACCCATGTTCCTATAATCCTTGTATGGGTAGTATGTGCTCATTAGCCTTCTGGCAGTCATCCTAGGAGAAGGACAACTCTGATTCGAAACCCGGGCAGATGGAGCTCGTTTAGCCCTGTAAGGCCTTCCATCTAAGAGGTTAAACCTCCGTCCTAAGGACTTGGCTGCCAGCGTCCAAGCTTGCTAGGCCCTGGCAGATGAACCTTAGGACTAAAGGGTGGGTCCAGCTCTGTGCATGCTGTGTCACACCTAAAAAAAATCCATTGGGCAGGCTCGAGGGTGCTATCTGCTATCCTCTTTTTATCAGCGCGCTTGGAAAAGATGCTGATGAGGAGCATGGATGGAGCCCTCCCCGGATCTTCGTTCGCAAAGCTTAGCCACAACGACCACGCATGTACACAGCTGTGGAGCAGGCTGACACAGAGTGAACTCTGTGGGCAAACTCTCACCCCATTTATTTAGTTATTAAAAAAGAGGGTTCTCCAGCAAAACGTTTCCCCATTTTACCTGCTCACCACATGCTTTTTTAAACCACCAATGCTCTGGACATAAGCTGTGATTCACTGATCCTCCTATTTGTGAGTAAAATGTGCTTGAGACCTTCTGAGCTGTGCTGAAAGCCTGTTCTCAGGGCAGCCCCTGCCACTGCAGTACTGTGGCTGCACTTCTCCCTTGGAAAGAGCTGGAAGTGAAAGCAGAGTGGAGAGGGCCCACTGCACTTATTACCCACACTAGTCCCACAGGAGAGTGTTCAGGGAGTCACCCTGGTGCCTGAGGAGCAAGTAAAGGTGCTGGGTGCAGGGCAATGCTGGCACAGTGCCTCTCCTGAGCTGCTGTGCTTGGTGAGGGGTGGGCAGCCGAGGATGTATGGTGGGGCTGCCTGGCCACCTGCCAGTTCTGCAAGGAGTGCTGAGGGTGATTGGATGTCAGCGTGCTGCAGGAGCAGGGCTTTCTCCAAAGTGAAGGGAAAGCCAAGGTGTCACTCATGCAAGCCCATTAGCTGCAGCAACAACTCTGAAGCAAGGGGAAGCGCTGGGCATTGGTAACACTACTGTCTCCTCACCATTTTCCTCCATCTTTTCTGATTTTAGGCTATTTTGGGAGCTTGCAGGGACAAAGGGACTGAAGGGTTTTTTTTTTTTCAGAATTGGGAAAACCATTAGTTTAATGCTGCTCCCACTCTTTCCCATCCCCTGCCCTGGCTGCATAATCTTGCCTCTAAAGGTGCATGCACTAGTTAATAAAAAGCACTAAAATACAGGTCCAGCTCCCACTATTTTGAGGAACACTTAGACCCATAAAACCATAGGAAACGGTAATTTCAGCAAACAAATCATTAACTGCTTATCTCGCTGGATGAATGCATGCAAAGGAAAGAGCACCCCACTGGCACTGTGCACAGTGAGAAACACCAGTCAAATTACACCAGTGTTTGTGCTGGGAAAGGGAGGCAACAGGTAGTCTCAGAAAGGTACATCTCCTTCAAGCAGACATTAAAGGAATGCCATATGCTATAGGGAAAATGTACAGTGAGCACTGAGCTCATCAGTGACTTTTTGTTTTACCTAATTAAACACAATATATCCTCTGACCTTCTGGGTTGGCGCAAGGCACTAAATTCTCCTACGTTGTTCTTGCCATATGAAGCTCTGTTGACAGATTGGGAAAGCCTGGAGTTTGCTTTAAGCTTCAGATAAGTAAAATTAAACATTGAGCTGATAAAATTGTCTCTCCAGCACTCCTCTCCCACTGACCAATTGTGGGTGCTTGCTGAGAGGGCTTAACTTCTCTGGCCAGTGTCCCACCTCTGGCTCGGGGCGCCATGTGCCACAGCAAGCAAAATCTGTAAGAGGGCAGTGGCAGAAGCAGTGGCACAGAAACCCTTAAAAGTTCAGTTTTAGAGTTGGTTCTGACAGTTACTCAGCTTAATTCTGATGTGGCAGACAATTAGGGAAAATGGTGCTGCCCCTCACTAAATGTATTTCCAGAGTCACTAAATAATTATTTATATATATGCTATATAACAGCTAATCAGTTGGCATTTGCTGATGCTGAAACAGGTTTTAAATAAAAAGTGTCAAATTGCATCAGATACCATGTGCATATTCCCTGATTATACAGGCTACTCACTCTTGCTGTGTGTGCAAAAGCGCAAATGGGTCAACACAGCTTTGTGAGTTTTCAGGGGGGGAAGCAACCACAGAGCTGGATTTAGGGGAGAGCAGGTGCTGCAGGCTAGTGCAGGCTTTGATCATGCAAAAGAATCATAGAATTGTTATGAGTTGGAATTGTGCTTAGCTTTCAATGTGACAACCTGTATGCTTACTTCACTGTAGGCAAACAAGAGCACGTATCTGCCCTTCACTGTCATCACTTAGTAATGCCACCTGAAAAGTTATTTTTTTCATGTAGTCTGAATTCAGGGAGTTATCACAGGTAACCCCTCCCTATAGGTACAGCTACACTTGTGCTTCTAGATCTACATGCAAATAACTCCTTGCAATACAACCCAAAAGTTACTGTAGATCTTGGAGGCAGTACTGTTATGATTCCCTACTGGCTGGGTTAAAGAAGATTTCTGTCCTTTAATACTCCCTTTGTATATCAATAGTGGAAGGCAGGGTGGGAGGCAGCAGCCCACAAAGCACAGAGGGGCTGTTTCCTGCATATGACCATGGAGTCAAACTGGGATGGTGTGAACCTCGTGGTTCTGATTTTCCATGGCCAGCTGCAGGAGCCTGACATTGAGGTTGGCATGATCAGGATCTCAAGCTCTCAGCTTTGAGGTGTCTGAACACACACCAAGTGTTTGTGTAAACGCAAGCCTCTTGCTAGAAGCTCTCAGCCATTCCCAGTGGCTGTGAAGGACCCTGCCAATGGTTCACAGCCACATAACATTTCTTAAAGCTGTAGAGAAAGTACAAAGGATGATCTTTTGAAGCAGTTCCTTACCTGTGGACAATTTAGTTATCTTCAAGGAAAGGGAGTGGCAGGATCGCTGGGAGCATTGGCCAATGTTGCCTCTCCATGCTTCAGTCTCTGTCTCCTCTGCAGTGGATTGGCAGCCCCAGAGAGCAGACATGTGAAGTTGTGTAGCTGCTAGTTTACTAGGGGAGGTGCCCCTTGCAAAACTCACTGCCTTTTGAGGACTCTCACAACAGAACGATTGGACATTTTGCATATATATACTTCCCCCAAAAATCGGACCCAGCAGACCACTCTGCAAAATGAGCTGGGCATGCTGGGCAGTAATGTGCTATGGGCTGAGGGCATGGGAGAGGTTCCTTTTGATGAAGCAAACTTTCCCGTGTAACACTGGGAGGGGGCTCAGACATGAAACAAAACCCTGACATCTCCTGAAGGAATTGCAGAAGGAACTCCTCTCCTGCAGGTGCCCACATGGTTGCCCCAATAAAGTCAGGTAGGATGGGGCTGCATGAAGCTGGTGACCCGAGATGGTGACAAGTTATCTTGCAGTCTATTTCCAGCAAGTTGGGAGTGACTTGACATGGATGAAGCGGCCTCAAGCTTCTCCATCAAACAAGTCATGGAATCATGGAATCAATATGGTTGAAAGATACCATTAAGATTGTGAAATCCAACAAACCAGCACTGCCAGGTCACCACTAAATCATGTCCCTAAGCACCACATCTACATGTCTTTTAAATACATCGTTGTATGGTGATTCCACCACTTCCCTGGACAGCCTGTTCCAATGCCTCACAACCCTTTCTGTGAATAAATTTTTCCTCATATGCAACCTCCCCTAGTGCAACTTAAGGCCATTTCCTCTTTTCCTATTGCTTGTTACTTGGGAGAACAGACTGACCCCTGCCTTGCTACAACCGCCTTTCAAGTAGCTGTAAAGAACAATAAGTCCTTAAATGTGCCCTTAAAACTTGGGTTGGAAAAGGCTAGCCGAAAGTGTGCCTGAAACTGGGTGGTGCCTGGATGAAAATGTTTCCCTCCAGTGTAAAGGGATTGGGATGTGCTAGCTGTTTCTCCTGCAGATGTGCTCAGTGACTGGCTTTGTCTTGTTTAGCTCAGCAGAAAAGTGGTTGTGGGATTTTGTGCTCCAGGGGAGTCAGGGATGTTATCCTGTTCTGGCACCAGTGCTGGAGCAGAGCACAACACTCCTGGGAAAGCCTGAGCAGGAGGAAGCCTTCATTCTGCCTGCACTTTGAAGCACCTCAACGTTTTAGCTTTAAAGCCTTAACCACCGAAAAACAAAATCTTGGCTTGGGAAGGTGCGTTCTCTTGGTGTGTTACCTGGGACTGAGTGACTGAGGATGCTGTGCTATAAGTGGGGGAAGGACTCTGTCTCCTTGTTTTAGAGGAGGTGGGTCACACTTGTCTGCAATCTAAACTTCCTCAAAGACTTTTTCTTCCCCCACCCCCTTTTTTTTCATGATACCAGCCAGGACTTGATGTCGCTATTTTAAAAACAAAAGGAGGGGGTACCCCCCCACTTCCGTCCTGCTCTCTGCCAAAAAGAGAACAAAGAACAGCTAAAGCACACAAGTTCTGGCACTCTGCTTGGAAATAAAAACATTCATCCTCATGTCAGGTAGGGAACTGCCTGACTCCCCTGCCAAACCAAGCAAGCCAGTTAGCAGAAAAAACCTGCAGCGCAGAGAAGCCTGGGCAAAGAGGATGCCCGGTGTCACCCTGCACTTGGGCAGCTGCTTGCCAAATTCCTGCACTGCTGTGCGGTTGCCATGGTGTGCTGGGACACTCCCAGCAAGGGAAGGGCCACTCTGCTTATCCTGGGCTGGAAGGTGGGGAAGGACCTTTCTTCCCCTCTCCCATCCCTAATTCCCACTGCACGGGCAGCCCCTGCATCTCGTGCAGGGCTGGTTCAGGGCACAAGGGTAACCCAATGTGTTTTCCATGCTTTAGACACTAACATCTTTGACTTCATCATGTCAAGTCTTTGGGCTGAACCAACCACCAACACAGTGACAGATATTGTCTATTATCCACTTTCCCCCACTCCAGGGAAGAAAAGTGGAGATTAACAGAGAGAGAGACTTGTGAACTGGAAATAAAACTAAACTACTATTTTAATGAAAATAATGACAAGAAAATGAAGTGTGTATATGTAGATACATATCTACACATACACACACACAAAACCAATACCAGAACCAACCCCCCCCTTGATGGTAACTGTGTCACCACTGATGCTGTAAGCAGGAGGACTTTAGCAGCAGCTGGGACTCAGGCTCAGGAGGCTGGATCCTGAAACTGGAACTCAGGAACTCTTGAATTGAGATGGAAGGCAGAACAGACAAGAGTCCTGTAAGAATAGAGCCAGACTTCTGATCTTCACAAGGCTCAGGTGCTCAGCCTTCTGGAAAAGCAGAGACCCAGACCTCTCATTATACATACACTAGTTGTTAATTAGGTGCTAATTAGCTCAATTAAGCACCTGTTTTGCTTGAGTCTTAGGCCTCATGCAAGAGACCCCAAGGCCCAAACTCAATATCAAAGCCTCAAGGGCTAAATATCATGTATATGGCATGTAATACCTTATTTTGACTCAAAGTAGGATGCTTCCTTATCATTTAAACGTGTTAGCAGTTCCCAACGTGGATTCCTGTGCCATAAGTTCACCCTCAACTAGCATCCAAACTGCAAATTGGGACTGCTAGCTCTTCTCAGCCTGTCTGCAAAGTGTTACTGCAACAGGGGACAGTTATCCAAATATAAGCAACAGATTACTTGGGCTTTCTGGAAGACTTCCTCCCATGCCTTCAGAGCAGAACAAATGAGGAGAATTTATCTGTGGGCTTCTGAACCCAGTAGCTTGGAGTAGCCAGAGACTGTTCCATGTCTTTGTCCCAGTTCCTGCAAGAAGGCACTTTTCCATTGTCACCATTGTGTATTGTTCACCTGATTTGTTTGTGCTGTTACCTTCTGGGGCCGAGATAAGAGATTGTACCCCTGCCTTTTACTGGTGGCATGTTCCCCAAAATAACCCAGGGAAAACTCTTCTCACAGGAAAGAGCGTTCAAAGGAGGCTTTCGTATGTCCAATGCAGCCCTCATTACAGCCATGTAAACAGTTTTGTCCAGTCTCTCTGGTGAGAAAAACAACATGTCAGAAGGGAATTGTTCTCTAAAATGTAGTTGTGGATGGGCCAAAGCAGGTGGATCAGCCAAGCACAGGTTGCCAGCATAATGGACAAAGCAGCTGCCTTTCAGTGGGTAACAAAAGCCAGGCAGCGAGCCTTTGTGCACTTGTGCAAGCCTCTTTTGTTCCCTGTGGGAGCTGGAATTGAGTTTTGTAGCTGGGTAGAAATCCTAGGCTACCTTCCCCACTCCATCTGCCATGATCTAATGTGGTCCCCAAGGATGGGTTAATGTTCCTGCTGCTTCTGCAGAGGGATATGGGGAGAAGAGACAAGGCGATGTGGATGGCTGGGCTCACTGCAACAGAAGCAGCCAATTGGAACAACAGTGTAAAGCTATCCACTTTAGTGAAGTTACTCGTGATTTTTGAACACAAGAGTCACAGCCCAGCAGCTCTGGCTTGGCACAAGGCAATGGGAAAAGAGCAGATTCTCTGCCTCCATCCTGTCCTGGCTCCGGTGCCTCTGCTGTCCAAAACAGCTGCATGCTGCCTGAAGTGACTTTGCTGACAGTAAGAGCTTAAAACATGCCAGGCACCTTCATGACTTTTTTTTTCCATAGAGCAAATCATGGCGGAAGATCAAGAATATGGTGCACTGGTCCCCATTTGTGATGTCTTTCAAGAAGAAGTACCCTTGGATCCAGCTAGCTGGACACGCAGGTATGGAGCATGGGGAGGGGCAGAGCAGTGGAAAGACTCTGTTATACCTCAGGTTAATGGGCTTTGTAGGCCAGAATTGCTTCTGACTATTGCATGAAGATCCTACATCTCTAGCCCAGAAGTGACTTACCTAATCATAGAATGAATCATTGAATCATGGAATGGCCTGGGTTGGAACGGACCTTAAAGATCATCTAGCTCCAACGCCCCTGCCATAATCAGGGATGCCACCCACTAGACCAAGCTGTACAGGGCCACATCCAACCTGGCCTTGAACACTGCCAGGGATGGGGCATCCACAGCATCTCTGGGCAACCTGTTCCAGTGCCATACCACCGTCTGAGTAAAGAAGCTTTTCCTAACATCCAATCTAAATCTCTCCTCCTTCAGTTTGAAACCATTTCCCCTTGTCCTACTGTCTTCTAACTGGGTAAAGAGTCTCTCTCCCTCTCTTTGTATAAGCCCCTTTTAGGTACTGGAAGGCTGCTAGGAGGTCTCCCAGAACAATCCCAACTATATCAGCCTGTCCTCATAGAGGAGGTGTTCCAACCCTTTGGTCATCTTTGTGGCCCTCCTCTGGACCCACTCCAAAAAGTCCACATCTTTCTTGTGTTGAGGGCCCCAGAGCTGCATGTGGTACTCCAGGTGGGGTCTCATGAGGGCAGAGTGGAGAGACAGAATCACCTCCCTTGACCTGCTGGTAATGCCTCTCCTGATGAAGCCTAGGATATGGTTGGCTTTTTAGGCTGCAAGTGAACATTGCCAGCTCATATCCAGGTTTTCATCTACCATGACCCCAAGTCCTTCTCCATAGGGCTACTCTCAATGAGTTTCTCTCCCAGTCTGTATTCATGTCTAGGATTGCCTCAACCCAGATGCAGGACCTTACACTTGGACTTGTTGAACCTCAGGTTCATGTCATCTGCAAACTTGCTGAGGGTGCACTCAATCCCCCTGCCTATCTCACTGATAAAGATACTAAAGAGCACTGGTCTCAAGACAGAGCCGTGAGTGACACCATTCATCACCAGTCTCCACCTAGACATATAGCCATTGACCACAACTCTCTGGCTGCATCCATACAGCCAATTTCATATCCATCAAATAAGTCCACCCTTCAAATCTGTAGCTCTCCAATTTAGAGATAAGGATGTCGTGAGGAACCGTGTCAAAGGCCTTAAAGAAATCTAGGTAAATGACATTGTTCCATTTTCCCTCATTGACTGTTGCAGCCACTCCATCATAGAAGGCCATCAGATTGGCTAGGCACAGTTTGTCCATAATGAATCCATGCTATCTTTCTAGAATCAGCTTTTTGTCTTGCATGTGCTAATGCTATAGAAGGTGATGTGAAGGTGCAGTGATATGTGCTTTCAGTCTTCCAGTGCCAGCAGGTATTGCTGCTTCTTTTCTTTAGCAGCAGAAAGCTGAGTCCTTTAGGTGAGTCCCAAGCTGTCTTGCAAAGCATATCCATAGTACAGCAGGTGATGCTGTCCAACACAAAGATGCCCCACACATGAGCCTAAAGAAAAGGTGTGAAACTGCCATGAAGTACACAGAGGCTGTAAAGAAAACGTAATGGGTGCTGCAGGACAGTTCTCTGCGCTGTTTAAGGTGTGTCATTGATTGCCACAAGACTTTGACACTACATGTGAATCTGGCAGCCTGAGCTTGTGTCAGCCTGTGGGGACTGTTCTGGGTACGGGTGTAAACAGAGATGCTTCCAAGGTGTTGCAATGCTTTTCTTCTTTTGGGAAGGCACAGCATCGTCCCCTACCCAAAGAAAGTGCCATGTTGTCCTTTGTCATCCTCAGGTAGTTTCAAGGCAGCAGCCAATGGTAGGATACTGAAGAAGCACTGTGAATCGGAGCAGCGCTGCCTTGACCGCCTGATGAATGATGTCCTGAAGCCTTATGTTCCTGCCTATCATGGTGACATTGTGAAGGACGGGGAGCGATACAACCAGATGGAAGATCTACTGGCTGAATTTGACTCCCCCAGCGTTATGGACTGCAAAATGGGGGTCAGGTCAGTGGCTTTGAGGATGTTGTTTGAGATTTAAGAAGGGATACTCAAAGCAAATGCACCTCCCGGGTAAAACCCTCTGAAACACACAAGTGAGAACACCAGGCTCACCTGTCTTCAGGAAAAGCTAAGCCAACAGCTTGAGGAGAGAACCATGGGGAAGCCTAGGCATAGACACACCAGGTTCTTTTATTCTCTGCTTGTTGACTGTCTCATGTGCTGAGCGTGATTTGATGGAGGGGACAACACTCTGGGTTTGGGTACACTAGAATGGCACAGCAGTTTTTAGGAGGATGGCAACCTGCCTCTCTCTGCCACAGGAGGACACATATTAAACCTTTCCTCTGAGCCAGCAGCTTGCTGCTAGGCAGATACAGGTTTGATATTTTCCTACTGACCTGGCATTGGGATGCAGCATCCTCCTCAAGTTGCTCTTAACTAGAACTTTGTCTTTCCTAAGTCCTGGTGATGGTTCAAGCCTGGAGCAGTGCAGGGGAACCAAACTGCAGACACAGATGATCTGTCATTCTCATTGCTTTAATCTGCAGTGTTATTCAAGGGGGCTGATGTCCTGGGAATGTGTGCTCATTGATCATATGCCTACTCTGAGGAAGGGCACCAGTTTGCCTTGTTAAGCCTGTGGGACACACAAGAACACTGTCCCATGTAGCGTGCATCATCATTGTGCATTTTGCTTGATACTGGAGGTGAACTGCATGTTCAGAGCTGAGATTTTGGCACAAGGGACATAGACAGAGGGCACATTCCCCTCTGCAGAGCTGGGCATGGCTAATGGGAGGTGTAGAGCAGTTTGGATTTGACAGGTAGGGTCATTTCTGTGCCTTTTTCCTGTGACATCTCACCTGACTTGTCGAGTTGTTTAGAGGCAACCTGAGTACTTTCTGGACTGAGCTATGGCAGGTTTGGGAGCCACAGGAAGAGTTAGGTAGTGGTTTTTTACTAATACATGAAGTATTATTTTGTGCGTGATTGTTTTCTGCATGCCAGAGCGCAGAAGTTCTCCACCGGTGTGCTCTAGCGTAAGAGTGGTGCTCCTGTGAAGAGCTGTGGAAACCAGGATCTTTGCACACTCCTCTGCAACCTCCCTCCTCCTTTGCCCATTCCCCCATCCCGACTGCACCCCATGGCCCTGAGGTGATAGTAAGCACCTAGCCAAAGCTGGAACCCTTTCTCTGCTCTGTCCTGTACAGGAAACTTGTACTAGGTAGTCCATTTATAACAGACCTATGCTGGACAAAATCATCAGCACTGAAACACATTGGTGTGAAAACACCCTGTTTAGCAGCCAGTGAGGCACAGCCCTCATGATGCACAGGATAAGGGGATGGGAAAGTGTGACTACGCAGTCACGCACTGTTAGCACAGGAGAAGCAGACACCCTTTGCTCTGTTACCTCCTTCCCCCTAAATCCAAACTGCTTGTTATAGGGTACGTAAATTACCAGAAGTATCTGTCTTTTCCCCCTTCAATCCCCCGACCGTTAATGTGTTTGTTGGTAAACGCTCAGTGGGGGTAGCCCTTTCACCGGCTAGGCCGTGCGGGTAGGAGAGGAGCCGAGCCAGCTGTGGCAGGTTGCCACAGTAACCCGCACCCTTGCTTGGCGGTGCCCGCCCAAAGTGGAGCCGCGCAGAGCCACAGGGGCAGCCCTTGGTGAGCGCAGTGGCAGGGGACCACTGTCAGAAACGGTGCACACCCCACCAGGTTCCAGGCAGCAGCAGACCCCGGAGCGGCAAGCGGGGAGCAGTGGCAAACCGCAGAGTGGCAAGCAGCGACAGCCTGCGGCAGCCCGCATCTGCAAGTCCCAAAGCAGCAGCAGTGGCGGCAGCCCACAGCCTGTGAGTCCTGAGACAGCTCCAAGCAGTAGTAGAAAAGTGGCAACGGGACTACGAGGCAGCCATGGTGTGCACGGCATGCCGGGAGGGAGGAACTTCCACAGCAGGGACTGCTGGGAGCCCCTGGTGCTTCTGGGGAGAAGGAGATCGCGAGGGGGAGAAAGTGTGCTCTTCTCCATCTTGCAGCAGCCAGACCACTTCTTCATCTCTCATCCATTCCTCCACCCACCGTCACCATCCACCACCTGAGTTTCCTTCACCCTGCCTCTCATCTGCCACCTCACCTTAATCGGACTGCACCCTAGCAGGTTTTACTGTGAGTGGGGAGGCAGCCCGTGGCGTGAGGAGGAAACTGGGAGGGTTGTTACCATTCTATATTTTCATTGTTATATATTTTCTATGTTAAAAAGTTATTCTTTATAACTCACTCCCAGTGTGCAGCGGTTTCTTTTCCTTTTGGGGAAGGGGGAGGTTCTTAAAGGGGCCTTTTCCCGAATTTGTCCTTTCAAACCGGGATAATTAATTGGTGCACAACGTGGGATGCTAGGGGTCGCTATAGAAGCGAGTGTAAAGAATAACTTCTTTGTGTAAAATTGTTGTGTGTGGTTTATATACAATTGGGATTGGTCTGTTAATGCCGAGGGGGCCAATTATACAAATGTTGCCACTTGCACTCATAGCAAACGTTTTCTGCAACGGTGGCTTGTGGACAAGAATTGCTCTGATGCTATGTGGCATGCAGTGGGTCTATTATATCATTACTGTTCAGATTGTGAGGTCTGGCTGGGACATGTACCAGAAGATCTTTGGGCACCAGGGCACAGCATCCTGCTCTGAATCTATCACCAATTCCACTGACCCACTTGGTGCTGGGATCGGTGAAAGTTTAGAGTTTTCCCTGACTGCTAGGGATGCCTTGCTCCTGATCATGGTTCTGTACAGTCTGATATGCTCAGTGTACGTGATAGTTATGATTAGGACAAGAGTGCCCCAGGAGCCTACCCCAGATCCAAACCACGCTGATTGGATGGGAGAGTGGGAAGAAGTTGGCCAAATTTTAAGGAAATTCTCTGCCCCAATAGATTGGAAACTTTCCCCTGACCAAATTCAAACCCCTAGCCAAATTGCTCGGTACCTGCGGGAACACCTCTCCTCTGGTTCAAAGCAAACCCAGCTGAGTGCCATCTGCTGGGTGTTGGCCTATGCATACTGTACCATGGTTTTAGCAGCACGGCGCCCCCTACAGTTAGGGGGCAAGAACAACAACGCAGGGCCAAAACCAGCAGATGCCACAACGGCTCAGCCCCCAGTCCAGCCTCCAGTCCAACCACAACCTATTGCCCAACCTCCAGTCCAGCTTCCAGTCCAGCCTCCGGTCCAACCACAGCCTATTTCCTAACCTCCAGTCTAGCCTCCAGTCCAGTCTCTGGTCCAGCCACAACCCTCAGCCCAACCAGGGCCCTTACCATCCTGCTCTTCCTGCAGCCTGCCAGCACCTCAGCCTCTGCTACAGCCCCACGCTCAACCAGCAAGTGTCGCTCCAGTGCAAAGGAAGAAGTACAAGACCAAGTCGGTGCGGTCAGCCGATGATAATGGCCAGCCAGCACCCTCACAGCCAGTGGAGGTATCGGAGCCCAAAGTATCACCGAGTCCGTTTCTCTCAAGGGACTGCGCTTACTACGTAAGGAGCTCACCCGGAAATCAGGCGAGCCCATTCTGACCTGGATGCTCCATGTGTGGGACATGTTTGGCAATGATACACAGCTGGACAGCACTGAGGCCCAACGGCTAGAAAACCTGTCCCAGCACTCCGGCATTGACCAGGCGTTTGTGGCAGCAAAGGAGCCTTCCAGTGTCTGGCAGCACCTCCTGAGGAGCGTCAGGGAAAGGTACAGCCATGAAGAGGACTTGAGGAGACAACAAGGACCCTGGAAGACCATGGAGGAAGGGATCCGACGCCTCAGAGAGATGACTATCCTCGAAATCCTTTTCATTACCAACCTGGATGCCACAAGCCCTGATGACG
>VWZO01002313.1:0-81242 GCA_013396975.1 Bucco capensis
CTTCGTTCGCGAAGCCTAGCCATGCATGCAATCTGTGGTATAGTTCCTTTGATGTAAACAAAGTAATATTTTGCTGTTGAGCTTATTCTGTCTCAAATGCACTCATTGCTTAAAATTAATCAGACTTTAACTGATAATTTTAAGAAATATCTGCATAAACATCTGCTTAGGCTAAGGACACATCTTGGATCTCTTGGGCACACGTACTGAACCATCATCATTTGGTCACAATGGTGAATGGAACTCCTCACGATTTCTTTCCCCAAATTTTAGACATAACCGACTACAAATTAATTGTTTACAGATTAAATATATCTATAAATCATGTATCAGAAAAAGAAATGAGAAAAAATCAGAAAAAGATTTCTGAGCCAAGTTTTCATAACACCATATTACAAGAAAGATATGATGGTGCTGGAGTGTGTCCAGAGAAGGGCCACGAGGATGACAGAGAGCTGGAGCACCTATCCCATGAGGACAGACTGAGAGAGTTGGGATCATTCCGTCTGGAGAAGAGAAGGCTCCCAGGAGACTTTCTTATGGCCGTCCAGGATCTGCAGGGGGCTACAAGAGGGCTGGGGAAGGACTTTTGAGGATGTCAGGCAGAGATAGGACTAGGGGGAATGGACACAAGCTAGACGAGGGTAGATTTAGGTTGGATGTTAGGAAGAAGTTGTTTCCCATGAGGGTGGTGAGACACTGGCCCAGGTTGCCCGGAGAGGTGGTGGCAGTCCCATCCCTGGCAGTTTTGCAGGCCATGCTGGCTGGGGCTGTGAGCAAGCTGCTCTAGTGGGAGGTGTCCTTGCCCATGGCAGGGTGTTGGAACTAGATGAGCTTTAAGGTGCCTTCCAACCCCAAAAATTCTATGATGCTATGATTTGGGGTTGAATTTATGACGTGCTTGGGGAGAGTATCAAGACACTACAGTAAAGGACTGTTTCTTCCCATGAGTTTGCAGAGCACCAAAAACAATGGGGCTTTGATTTCACTTTGAGATCTTTGAGAGCCTCATGACAGCAGAAAATATTTCAAGCAGCAACAGTATACCAAGTGTTTAACCATTCTACCCTAAAAAATGGTTAGGGGAGAGCAACTTTATTTTAGAATGCATTTGCTTCTGTATGAACTCAGGAAATATTCAGCCAGTGAAAGAAAAGGATAAAGTGTGAAAGAAGGGTTAAAGAAAGAGACTAGAAAATCTGCAAAATCAGGACCTGACAGGACCACTGCATATGGCAGGCTGCCAAAGGTCTTGCTTTCTTCTCCCTAGTTGTGAATTTGGCTAGAGGTCTCAATGGGCCAGTCTGGAGTTCACAACTAATCCCAATCCACTGTTATGTTCCAGAAAACCAACAGGTGGCATGGCCTGCATATGTGGAGAGACAGCTTTCCTGATGAAATGGGCTTCCCCAGTTCCCCTGCTCCACAGCCAGAGCATAGTTAACTACGAGTTAGCAGTTGCCTTTAATAAACCTCCAGCATAAATTAGATCCACTTTAATTAAGGGGGAAAAGAGAAAACAAATGCATGGTGTTATCACAACTTGCCTGAGATGACCTCCCAAGTTGGCATAGGAACGGGGATTTATTGAGACATTTGACTATGGTGCTGAAAACTATAAGAACACAGCGAGTGAGTATTGGATGGAAGGTGAGAAGGAAGGGAAAGGATGTTACTCACTTTTGTCTCATTCTTTAAACTGTGCCTCTCATATTTTAGTGAAAGTCAGTAAATAAAAAAAAGTCTTTCATTGGCAGCCATTTATAAGAAAATTAAAAGCAGTAATTTAACCAGAAAAATGAAAAATGTTTTTGTAGTATTCAAACACAAAGTAAAGCCTGAAGGGGGGGAGGAGGGGGAAGAATACTTTGTAACATTCAGAAGAAACTGAAGTCAACCACACAGTGGCAATTGGCTCTCAAAATTCTGGGAATCTAGTTAGACTGAAGAAAAGTTTCATTTGTTAAATGCTCAAATTCCACTTTTCAAGAAATAACACCCTCCAATATTTAGATGGTACTGGTAAGGGAATATTCTGTGTAGAATCAGGATATATTGTACATCTGCTGCATCAAAACAAATATGTAGAGACCAATAGTTCAAAAATACAAATGGTCTGCTATTCTTGGCAGTCACACACTCTCCTTCAAATGCTTGCTTTCAGCTGCTGAAGGAAGCAAAGGGGAGACTGTAATTCAGATAGTAAAAGATTCTCTTTGAATCATGGCTTGAGAAACACTAAAATTTAAATGAGTGCTCTCCAAATTAAATCTCTCTACCAGACATTTCCTTTTTATATTTCTAAACACAAAAATGAACAAAAAAATTATCCAACATTTATTCCTATGTTAGCAAAAAATGCAGCAACCTATTTCTGACATCTTTAGATTTAATAACACAAGTGTGTCAGCTGTAATCAAGAGTCTGGCTTTGAACTTAGCAAATACTCATTCTGGTCATTTTAGCAGTCTATTTTCATATGGGATGCTATTAATAGAGTAGGCCAAATTATTGTAGCATTAGATGACAAGGAGAACAGTGATCTTATGTGTTGGTTGTCCTTCCAGTTCCAATATACTTAAGAAAAGGCAAAAGAATTTTGCTTATTTAACAAAAAAAGTGGATTTGAAAAAGATTCAAAGAATTTCAGAATATATTTCCCTTATTCTCATATAAAAGAGATTATCACCTCTCACTTGAATTTACCTTTTAGTTTTCACTTAATGCTAAATTGCAAGGTTGAAAGCAGGGTGCCACTGGATCAAAAATGTAAATGAACATCAGATAATTCTTATGCATTTAGGCTTAATTGAGTGTAATCGATACGTCTGGTGCGCAGCCAAATTCAACTATTGTGACAAGCACCTAATGTATGGACATTATTTTTGGACTAGTGAATGCCAGAAAATAATGAGCTGGCATTCAGCTTTGGTTAATCAGACCTTGAATTTTCATCTAAGAGCAGTTTTGAATTATTACTGAAGATAAGGTGTAAATGTGCAAGGGAATTTTATCCATGTTTCTCCCATGAATCATAAATGAGGAAAAAAATTACAGTCTAAATTGCACTTAAAAGGAATAAAGTCTCTTCATGTCATACATGATTTATCAAAATGATCTCATTTTAAGAGTACTGTGGTGTATCTTGATTAATAACATTAGTAAGCATGATGAATAGCCTCTTTAATGGTAACGCAGAATTTATTGGCAAAACCCCTACTTCTAACAAAAAGGGTGGAAGTAAAATACACAGAAGCTACTAACTCACAGAAACAGCTTAAGTAAACTCTTTTCTATGTATTTTGCATTTAGACATATTTGAACATTCTTAATTTGAGTTTATTCTCAGGTTCATTTTGAAAACAAGTAACAAGGTTTACCTAATGTAGCAGTTCTATCCACCGTGAAAGTCATTTTGCAGTTCCCTCCAAAACAAGCTGAACTCTCCACGTACTGTAAGAGGATGTAGTGTATTAAGGTCTTTCAAGAACATTGGCCTCATCCCCTTACGACCTTTTTCAATATCCTCTTCATTTTCCTTTAATATCCTAAATGCTTCCCTTCTCCCATTACTCCATCTTCCTCCTCCCTTCTCCTCTCTTTTTTTTTTTTAAGCCTGCTCCAGCCTGCCCTAACTAATTTCCTTTTGGGCTGACAGATCAGAGGCCTTCCTACCACTGTTCCTTTTAGACTTGTGAAGCCCTCCTCGTAATCCTGCTGCTTGTCCACAATTAATCTTTCCAGTTGCCACATTATTAACACTACCACCCACAGACAGAGGATGCCTGAGCACGGCTGGACGCTCGCTCCCCACTGGAGCATCAAAGTTGTCAATCACACACTAGTCAGAAAGTTGCCTGCTGTCAACATCAGAGGTTTTCACCCTCTCCTACCCGCTGATCAAACATTTTTCTTCAGAAGATTAATTCCAAGTCCCCACCCATTTCCTCCCATATCCTCTTTCCCTTTTAGGTTTACTCAATGATCCATCTTCTGTATGGAAAAGGAAGCAGTGCATAATAGAAATCCTTTCAAAACAAAAGTTCAGCAAAACTAAATTTAAATCCCAGCTGTTATCAACTCCTTCCCCGACCGCACAAGTTAAACACCTTAAAGAGCTTGGATTAGACCTAGTCACAAATGCCTTTCTTTGATCAAAGGCTCCAAGACTTTACACAAATATAATCACAAGGCAATGACTGTATCTAGGGAGCCTGAATTGATTTGTTCTACTGTAAAATACAGCATACAAAAACACCCATTAGGTTTTTTGACTTCCACGACCATTCTTTTTCAACTTCTATCACCCAAAAGCCACAAATTGTAGCACCTTCTTAAAACTATTTTTTTTCAAGCTAGGTAGAAAAAAAACTGACCTCTTATTGCATGATACTTGTCTTGGATCTCTTTAAAAATCATATCTTAGCTACCTACATTTTAAAGCAGGAGGAGGTGAGAGATTCTGCTCCTCACTCAGTTCAGTTTAATGAGTTCATGGAAAGTAACTTCACTATCACAGCTATCCCTAATCATACAGAAGATTCTCATATTTTCTTTTGTGGTGAGTTAAACCTTACTGCTGCTCAAGTGGCTCAGTATCTTTCATTATGGTAGATAACATGATCTGTCCCTAAACGAGCACTTAAACATTCTAGCAACACAATAGTGAGCAAAAAGAATACCCATTAATACAATCCAACAAGCAATCTCTTCACTGTAAAACTTAATGCTAGGTTTTAAAAGAAGAATAAATCCATTTTAAAAGCACACTGGGAAATAAATTCAAAGTTGCTAAACCACACTCATACCTTGAATAGATTTTTGAATATTTTTTTTCTTCTCTTAAACTGGTATTAATGAAATATCAGAAAATTGACAAAAGACTCCCAAAAGTATAAAGCAATAAGGGAAAATCTGCTGGCCTTGACTTCTGGTCTGAATTTGGGAAAGGAAGTCCAAGAAAGAACTATACATTTTAGCTTGCTTTTCTTTACCAACATCTTCACCTTTTCAGCTCCTGGGAACACACATGTATGTACGTAGGATTTAAAGGGCTTGTAGGATTCAAATGAAGGGCAAGAAAAAAACTCCATAAACAAGGCTGTCATACACAAAACCAGAAAACTCAGCAACTGTTGCTAGAGAACTCTGAGTTGTCATAGAAAACTAGTCTTTGAAGTGTCTTGTAAAGCGAACTACAAATGAACTTCTAGATGCTAGCAGATGCTAAACTTTTTCCAAGTTCCCACCTTACCAATGCCCAAACACCTAATTTATTGAGTTTCACCCTTCACCCAATGGCTCCAAAGGAGTGAAAGAACAATACTGAGTTCCTAGATATTACAACTTCACCAGAAGGGGCAAAAAATACAGGCAAGTCACTTATGTACACTGTATATTAGACTCCAAGTTTCCTTCAGCCATTCCTTACAAAAATTTTCAACCAATTATATCACAGCTAAAACACACAGCATTATTGGAATAACTGATGAGATTCAGGCTATGCTAGAGCATAGCAACAGTATACAAGCTAGATGTAAACACAGATGCAGAATTCAAATACACATTACATCCAAGACAGTAACTTCTTAGTTTTCATAGACCTGTATTTTGAAATACAGATGATTCAGAAATTCTACACTTATTTTTGCCAATCTGATGTCCATAGATTCTTCAAAAGCATAAAACAGAATCAGCAAGGTAAATTGCTTTTTTGGATAGGAACCTCTGAGACTGTTCCATAAATTAAGTCAGTAAATAGTATCATTGCTCTCAAACACATCCAAAGACAACCAGAGGAATGCAGACCATTTCACTGACCAAGCTTAATTGTTTGCAGTGTTAGAGGGTTTACTTTACTATTCATTCTGCTGTCCCCTGCTTGCTTAATTTGTTTTCAAATGTATAGACAATGCTGTAAAAATGAAAGCAAGACCCTAAAAATGTTAAGATAAGCATAGTTTAACAAGTGCTGTTGAGTTTCATTGATCTCTTTAAGAGGCACAGGAACTTAATTTCTTTTTACAACAAGGTTACCCACCTAGTTGACCAAGGAAACTAGTTGATGTAAGCTTTTTAGTTTTCAGTAAAGCTTTCGATGCTGTCTTTCACAGTATCCTTCTGGACAAAACATCCACTATAAGGCTAGACAAATACTTAATGAGATGAGTGAACAATTGGCTGATGAGCCAAGCTCAGAAAGGGTTGTAGTAAATGGAGCTACATCATGCTGGCAACCAGTCACTAGTGGGGTTCCATAGGGCTCCATTTTAGGGCCAGTGCTCTTCTGTATCTTCATAAACAACTGCGATGCAGGACTTGAAGGTTTACTACATAAGATTGCCAATGATACAAAATTGGGAGGAGCTGTTAAAGGCCCTTGAGAGACATCTGGACAGATTAGAGGGCTGGGCAATCACCAACCGTATGAAGTTTAACAAGGGAAAATGCCAGACTCTGCACCTGGGACAAAGCAAACCTGGATGTACCTGCAGACTGGAGAATGAGAGGCTGGAGAGCAGCCCCACAGAAAGTGATCTGGGAGTTCTGGTTCATGGCAAGTTGGCTCTGAGTCAATAGTGTGCCCTGGCAGCTAAAAGGGCCAATTGGATCCTGGGGTGCCCCAAGCACTGCTTTGTTAGAAGGTCAAGGGAGGTGACATTCTCACTCTACTCTGCACTGGTGTGGCCTCACCTTAATTACTATGTGTAACTTTGGGAACCACAATGTAAAAAGGTTATAATGCTACCATAGAGCATTCAAGGGAGGGCCATGAAGATGGTGAAGGGTCTAGAGGGGAAGCCATATGAGAAGCAGCTGAAGTCGCTTGATTTGTTCAGCCTGGGGAAGAGGAGACTGAGAGGATAACTCACTGAGGTCTTTAGTGTCCTTGTGAAGTGAAGGGGCAGGAGCTGATCTCTTCTCTCTAGTTGCCAGCAATAGGACCCAAAGGAACAGCAAGAAGCTGGGTCAGGTAAGGTTTAGGTTAGATATTAGGAAAAGGTTCTTCACCTAGAAGGTGGTTGAGCACTAGAACAAACTTCCCAGGGAAGTAGTCATGGCACCAAGCCTGACAGAATCTAAGAAGCATTTGCACAATACACATGGTGTAATTTTGAGGGTTCTCCTGTGTTGAGACAGGAGTTGGACTTGATGAACCTTGTGGGTCGCTTCCAACTCAGGACATTCTAAGATTCTATGAATTAAGCAATGGGAAGGGTAAAAAATGCTTTCAAGGCATCTTCATTCTGCTATGTGGGAAAAGACCGAATTGCAGCTAGAAACTCTTGTCACACTCCTTAGTCAGCAGAAGGGGGTGCTGTAGTGTCGCCTATTTAAAATGCAAATAGAGTCACTTTTGTAACAGCAGATTAAAACTAGCGTCTTATTCACTTGGCATACTCATGGCATACTGAATGTTGGAATCAGACTTGTCACTGCACACCACAGGTTATTAATAGAGCTCAGAATGGTGTTGCTAAATGTGCAAGTTAAAAGCAAATAAACAGAAACAGATTTATCTGTGGTATTTGTTTTCTGTGAGAATTCAGCAAGGCCTGCCTTACACTGCATGTTTGTTTATCCAAGATCACTGAGGCTCTATTTTTTTATGTTTTTTTTTTTTTTTTTTTAAATATTTGATTGACAACCACTTACCACAGCCAGAAGTTCTGGGATATGTGATCTCTAACATTAACATTCTAGTGAAAAATAATTATTTTCAACCTGGACAAATAAATCTATTAAATAAGACATACAGGAAAAAGTCTATGATGCATAACCACTACTTTCTAATAGGCCTTTCTGGACTCTCATGAACTACTGGCACGTGAGAAAACACAAACTCAAAGGCTTTAGCATAACCAAATCAACACATTGTGCTATGGCTTTACACTTCATTTTCCTACAGTGTCAGGTGTTAGGGCAGGCAAGTGGGTTTTCCCTCTATATTCAAGCCATTTCTTCTGTTCTTCATCTCAATCTCTCAGAGATTCATCAAAAATGCGACTTAATTACATCTCTTCCCCATCCTCCCCCCTCCCAGAAAGAGTGTAAACATGACTCCTTTTTATCTCCTGATACATCTGGACAAGTAGACAATGTGCTAAAACAAAATAAATCTGCCCTGACAGTCACATCAAAGGGTTCAGCTAGGGGCTTGCAGCTACTTAAGGCACAGGAATGTTGTTGCTAAGCATCGCTCTACAACCTATCAGTCCCTTAAAGAAGAGCTTTTTTCTTTCAGAGGGAGATGAGGAAAGCTGGAGAGTGGGAACCAGACTGCAAAGGGAGATTGGGGATTTTGGAAGATTTTGAAGCTTAAAGTGAATTGCGTGAAGAAAAGGGGGTTTGTTTTGTTTTGCCTCTTGACATACAGTCTACATTTGAGGGGAAGGGGGGGGAAGAAGGGGAGGAAGGAGGGGTTAAAACTTGTTAATGAAACGTCTTCTGAATTTTCCCCTTGAATAAAACCAAGCAAAGTCTTTGATATCGTTTTTCAAATCCCTGTACTTACAGTAGATTCCAAATAGAATGATTCTAACCAAAAGCAATAGGGCTGGGATACCAAGCCTCTTAAAAGTATACTGCAATATGCATCCCGTGCCTTGCCTTTCTGTCAAGGATTTGATCAACGCGTATGTTCCTAAACACACAAAACCAAGAATCATGTCCATATCTAACAAATATGCTGAACAGAGAAAGAAAACTTTCGGTACATATGCAGATAACACAATTTGATGGTCAATTTAATAGTAAAACCTATTCCTTTTAGAGAGAAGCCTTCACTGAAATCAGCACTCTTCCGCACCGTGCGCTGCAAGACTTAATCTGCACATTTGGAGCCTGAAACTCCACATGTAAAACTACACTAAAATCAGACCTTAGAACTATATTAATTATAAACACACTGTAATGAAATGAACATCTAAAAATGTGAATTATGCTCTCCTTTCACGAACATAGAAATATATCTAAGATAAATAGACAATCCAGCCTGAAAAGTATGAAACAATTAGTTTCAAAGTTTAATTATTCTGAAGGTAGTCTAAGAAAACTAGTTTGGTTACAGCACCACTGAGAGGTGAATGAACTTCGATCACACATCTTTGGCTTCTAAAAACAGTTTAAAAGTTTAAAAAAGTATTCTTCCCTTTTTAAGAACTAAAGAAAATATGAAAAGGACTCATTCTAAATCCAGGATAACAATCAAGAACATGAACAATTACTGAGCCTATGATATTACACAGATAAATAATACTTAGCATTATCATCAGCACTATCGTATTTATTAAACAGTGACTGAGGGCAGCAGTAACTATTTTTATTGTCCCATATAGCTCTTATTTTCTAATTAAACAGAAGGTTATTTCCACTGCCAGTGCAGCCATTTATCTTATTTGAGTCTTACATAATATTTTCTGCCAGCCAAGCCTGACTATAAAGTATTCTGTGTGGTGAACTGTGGCCCAACTTGCTTTGCTGTTTGGTAATCATAGAAATGGGCCATTTTGTGCTGTGTTAATAAATAAACTTTTTGCAATTTCTCCTAAAACATGATAAAGCTTATACTTTGTCCTACCCTCTAGCTTCAATACAAGGGCAATGAGCTGTATTATTAAAGATATAGGTCAAGCAAACCTGATGATTTCAATCCTGTTGGGTGCTTTAGAAACTGTTGTCATATTACTGAGATCATTCTGCTGTTCCTAATTATTCCTCTTGGTTGCTTCACATTTCAAGTGATTTCTCTCACACTTATGTCAAAATTTATAAGCTGCTCTGTGTAACAACACTACATTATTTCCTCACTTGTTATGGTAATATAGGACAGAAACTAGGAGAATGCTTTAATCTAGCTGACAAGGATAATGTAGTCTAGAAATGTAATAAACTTTGTATTCTAGTACAGAGTTGTGGTTTTTTTCCCCTACCATGAAACCTTTCATATAGATAGACATCTGAGAAAAACTAATTGCTACAATAACTTGAATATTCTCTTATCGGAGTCACTTTTATCAGAAAAAAATATATCAGCATTAAAGCATTCACTCCAGTAGCTTGTGCACTCTCCTTATTCCCATAATTGCTATTCTGAAACATTCAGTTGACTGTACTGTAAAACTACACACTGCTGAAGGAAACCTAGTTCCAAGAAATGTGTGCATTACACACACGGAGTGCAAACCATTTGTAATTAACAGGCTGGGCTTTAACAGTGCTGTAACACATCTTGCGCTGACTGGCACAAAATTTTATTTGCACTAAGTAGCTTGAGACTGGGAAAACACAAAATCAGCTTTATGTGAGAGCTTCAAATTGCAACAGTGTCTTTTGAAGGATTTCAGAATGGGAGAAAAGCTGCCAGTGGAAAAGGTAGTCTAATGGAAGGTTTGAATTTTAAAGCTAGTGTGGGTACTGCTTGTTTTTGGGGCTAACCTAGAGAAGCATAATCTCCTTCAGAACATAGTAGAGGGTACAAAATGATGTTTACACGATCCTCTTCACACCCCTATGCCCCTCAAAACCACCCCCTGAACCAATAAACCAACCAACCCAAAACATAGGCCCAGTTATAAAACGTCATATGAATAACTCAAATGTGATGTCTCTCCTAGTATTTACAGGGATAATCTTGTTGAATTAGCGTCTATGTTCAATTTGTTGTATTTGACAAATGCCCAGTGGATTTTTAAATTACTTTTAGTCATGAGAAAGAAAGCATTAAAAAAATCTGTGAAAAAAGAGAGATTGCTTCATAGTTTTGTGCTCCATTATCATAATAATATGAGAGCGTGTCCAGTGCATCAAAGCCATTGGACAATAAAATAGGAATAGGGCCACTGGTCTATAATGGAAACCTTTAAAGGGACTTTTTCCAGATACATGAAAAATAACATTTAATTGAGCACACTCACAGGAAACAGAGAGGAGGTAAATGTGAAGCTAGTATTGTTGCAGTTGGAAATACTCATCAATGGTATTGTCGGGAGGGGAGAATACACAACAGCTACCTAGTTTTTTCTCTGTTCCTACTTTGGTCTTCTTTTATAGAGTTGATGATCTGACTGGAGACACACTTTGCAAAGTTTGGGGGTGTGAAAGCAGGGAGGGAGCAAGAGGCAGTTAAAAATCTTCTGAAGGGTTTCACATCTGGATCCCCATTAGAAGAACTGGAGTCCCTGTCATCCTCTGACAGTTGGCAGGGTGAAGTGTTCATGTGTTTTTAAAAGTGAGATTTTCCTCTCCTATGACTTCTTTCCCAGATAGAAGACCCAGCATGTATGAAAGACACACTTGGCCTCTTCCTTTTGGCTTTTCAGCTACCATCTGTCAATATGTAAAACTGTCTTGAAAGCTGATGATTTGAAAAGTCTGTCTGTGTTCAGATTTGTTTCCACAGTGGATAGCCAAAAGAAGACAATGTCATAGCCAATTTTAAAGCAGAGCTCTAATGGAAAGTGTATTTAGGGCCTTAAGACTTAAACAAAAAACACAATCCAAACACAGGAATCTGAGGAATATAAATCATGTATGTATGGCTAGGCTTCGCGAATGAAGATCCAGGGAGGGCTCCACCCACGCTCCTCATCAGCGCCTTTAACAAGCACGCTGATAAAAAGAGGATAGCAGATAGCACCCTTGAGCCTGTGCTATGGATTTTTTTTAGGTGAGACACAGCATGCACAGAGCTGGACCCACCCTTTAGTCCTAAGGTTTATCTGTCAGGGCCTAGCAAGCTTGGATGCTGGCAGAGAAGTCCTTAGGATGGAGGTTTTATTAGAGTGTCCTTCTCTTAGATGGAAGGCCTTACAGGGCTAAATGAGCTCCATCTGCCCAGGTTTGGAATCAGAGTTGTCCTTCTCCTAGGATGACTGCCAGAAGGCTAATGAGCACATCCTACCCATACAAGGATTATAGGAACATGGATATCACTCCCCACACTTTACCGTGGGCAATGAGTTCAATGCTCCCTCTGCTGTCGGCACAGTTATCGCACCAGGGGCCACAGGAGACCCCAAGTGATTTTCAGACTGTGCCTATAAATCACATAATTAACCAATATATTATCAATTTTTAAAGCACCTGCTTAGAACACAGGAAACAAAACCGATGGGAATGAACAACCATAGGAACAGGAATTAATTTCAGACCCTTTACAAATGAAGGCATGAGAGATAAGAGCTCATAAACAAAAGAATTTAAATACAGTGCCCAGTAGCACATCAGTATATTTCTATAGTTTTTGGTGAATCAAACTAAACTAAACCCAATGCAAGACATTACACTACAAAAAGTAGCAATCAAAAATAGCTATGGAAAATATAATTATATAAATTTGTTAAAAAAAACCACACAGAGAAAACTGAAGTACACAAAAAACACTGCTATAGCACTAATTCTTTAGGAATTCTTAGCTCTAGCTAAAATAATATCCTACATAAAGTAGTTTAGAGTTGTCTGAGATTCTTGTTCATATTTATATATCAGAAATGCATAACAAAAGGGAGATGAACTCCAGAACATAATTAACCAATTTTTATAACTACTTTTCTTGAGCTTATTAATAAGTGATGTTCATATTTTAATTTGGAAGAGACCCGCATGAGAGGAGAAAAAAAAAAACAACAGCAGAAGTTTTATTTTAATCTCAAAAGCCCTTTTTCAAGCTCTGTGTGGTGTATGGATTTTTGGAGTTCAGTCTGACCACGAAATACGGGTAAGTAAGAACTTCTAGTTTCTTGAGATAATGGACTTAATGAATATTGCCTTGAAATACATTGAGTTCTGTCTTTTTGAGTGTTTTTCTATGTTCCCACTGAGGAAATGCTCTGACTAGTGGTCCTTATCCATAAAATCCAGACAGCACTGAACAAAGTCTATCATTCAGCTCTAGAAACTATTCCTCCAAATTTGCATAGCTCCAGGTACTACAACTCAGGGATGATGGGAGGGGGTTTAGAAGACAGAGTAGCTGCTCATTTATAGGACTGTTGGACTTTCCTTGGTTTCAGCTGTTACTGTGCTTACTTACACATCTGACATGTAGTGAGCACTTCTAGTCTTGGCTAAAAACCAGCCATTTCTGTACAATCTGTGGCAATTCTAGTAAACTGTTCCAACAAATGAGCATTGCCATCAAAATTCTTCTTTTTTCTACCTTGTCTCTGTAAGCATCAGTTCCCACAGCTGCTGCTTTTCATATCCACTGCCTGTTAGATGGAATTGCTGAATTTTATTCCTCATATTGCTGTTCNAGTAGCAATCAAAAATAGCTATGGAAAATATAATTATATAAATTTGTTAAAAAAAAACACACAGAGAAAACTGAAGTACACAAAAAACACTGCTATAGCACTAATTCTTTAGGAATTCTTAGCTCTAGCTAAAATAATATCCTACATAAAGTAGTTTAGAGTTGTCTGAGATTCTTGTTCATATTTATATATCAGAAATGCATAACAAAAGGGAGATGAACTCCAGAACATAATTAACCAATTTTTATAACTACTTTTCTTGAGCTTATTAATAAGTGATGTTCATATTTTAATTTGGAAGAGACCCGCATGAGAGGAGAAAAAAAAAAACAACAGCAGAAGTTTTATTTTAATCTCAAAAGCCCTTTTTCAAGCTCTGTGTGGTGTATGGATTTTTGGAGTTCAGTCTGACCACGAAATACGGGTAAGTAAGAACTTCTAGTTTCTTGAGATAATGGATTTAATGAATATTGCCTTGAAATACATTGAGTTCTGTCTTTTTGAGTGTTTTTCTATGTTCCCACTGAGGAAATGCTCTGACTAGTGGTCCTTATCCATAAAATCCAGACAGCACTGAACAAAGTCTATCATTCAGCTCTAGAAACTATTCCTCCAAATTTGCATAGCTCCAGGTACTACAACTCAGGGATGATGGGAGGGGGTTTAGAAGACAGAGTAGCTGCTCATTTATAGGACTGTTGGACTTTCCTTGGTTTCAGCTGTTACTGTGCTTACTTACACATCTGACATGTAGTGAGCACTTCTAGTCTTGGCTAAAAACCAGCCATTTCTGTACAATCTGTGGCAATTCTAGTAAACTGTTCCAACAAATGAGCATTGCCATCAAAATTCTTCTTTTTTCTACCTTGTCTCTGTAAGCATCAGTTCCCACAGCTGCTGCTTTTCATATCCACTGCCTGTTAGATGGAATTGCTGAATTTTATTCCTCATATTGCTGTTCTGCTGAGGTGATGCTATTGACACATTGGGATCAACTTCTCTTCATGTCCCCTTGGCTACCCAAGATGGACAAAACTTCCTGGAATTTCTCACCATAACTTCTGTTATCCAGTCTTCTAAGATATCTTTTGCCATGTCCCCCTCAGTGCTTTTTTTACAGTCACCCAGCAACTTTCTAGAGTTACTCTCCAGAAATCCAAACTTAAACTCAGTGTTCTAGTAGCAGTTGTCCTACTAACAAATACAACAATAGCACTAAAATTTCTTGTCACACTTGACACCTTAAAGGTGTATCAGATCTGTGTGCTTGAATCTATTGATTTTATGGTCCATCTCCCTAATATGAAGATCACAGAGTAGCTGGCAAAGAACTGATCTCCCTGAAAGCATGCTTTCTTTATCAACGTAAGACCTATGTCACTGGCTCATCATTCACTGATATATGCCATGTTGAATTTGTACTATTCTACCTTCTTAATCAAACCAATATCTGCCAAATTTACTTAATTCTATTACAAAAGCAAATGTAAGTCATTCATGTCTGGAGTACGACCAAGAACACAAGACAATGGCATAAAATGAAAATGAACCAAAATTATTCCACTCTGCTTACACAAATGGAGTTACCTATTTGCATTGGTAAGTGTATCTGTGAACTTCTTAGAGCAGATTTTGACACAATCCTGATGCAAAAAGCTTTTCAGCTCTCTGTACTGCCCACAAGACCCGCATATTATATTCTGACCACTTTCTTCCACTCTGACAAGTGCTCATAGCCCAAATACATCTCTTATATAGCAACAGAAAATATACCATTGGTATGGAATCTGTTGGCAGTAACACTTTGGGGGAAGGAGGGGAAATAAATTCCTCAAGTTAGATCTCAATGAATTTACCTAAATTATCTGAATTTATTTTTCTTTTTTTTACTTTTTTGCTTGGTTGGTTTTGGTTTTATTGTTTGCTTGTATTCCTTAATCTATTAACACAGAATGGAAGATGGGGGTTGTACTAGAAAATCTAACATTTAGGTCTACATTCTAGAACACTGAGTTAATTGTCCTGTAACCACAAATTCCCAGATAACATAAGGAAACAAAATGAACAGACCCAGCTTTCATATTTCTGACTTCTTTGCTCCAGTTATCCAGCTTTCACAGGTGGAATAACAGAAACAAATATGACAAATTCCTTCAGACATTTGTAGTTAAATGAAAGATTTATTTCTAGTTATGCTTATTCTAAATCTTTTGGAAGAAATGCTAAAAAATCATCATTCATAACATTCTATTGTTTCAGCAATGGACTGGTCACAGCACCTACCACCTGGCATGAATTGTTTTGGTTAATACTGTGTCTATATGTTGAATAAAGTATCAAAGTGTAAAAAAAAAAAAAAAAAAAAAGATGACACATTTTGACTTCTCTTGTCAGAACTCCTTTTCTCTTACTCATAACTTTAAATTATTAGAAACAGACTGATGCAATCAATGGTTTACATTTTGCAAAACACTTGCCTGAACAGCATTATTTAAAGAACTGAAACTGCTCACTTCCTTCAAGAATAAGTGTTTCATCTGGAGTTCACTGATTTTCTCCCATTGAAACACCTTTGTGTGAAAGGATACTTTTGCCATTGAATCTGGCACTTTAGATACAATATTTCCGAGTAATAAAATCATATTGTATTACTGCAATAAACCTGCACTTTCCACTGGAATATATGTTATTAAACTGTACCTTCAATACCTGTCTCTTCTTAATACCGAATGTTAAATCTGAAGTCAAAGCTCCTGTTGATTCCAGAGGCAGAAGATTACATGTTAATAGCACAAGGCAGCACAATAAAGCAGGAAAAGAGAAATGTCCCCAGCAGTTTCAGTAGTTATACATACTACATTTCTGGTTTTCAAGTTATTTTGTTTCTTGCAGTGCCATCATCAAAAAAAAGCACCTGATAAACATCCAGTTATGTAGCAAATAAAATGCTCAACATTTGTTCCACAAGAGGATCACTCAATAGATTGTCATTTTTTAGCAGTCTTACTTCTATGTGTTTTGGTTAGAGAAGATTGGAAGATATATACTTTTCACTTGCAGGTAGACACCTTTAGGTTAGCATCACTTCATTAATTTCCTATTGAAACACCAAAGGAATTCAGTTTATTCCCATTAGTATGATCTTTAAACTGTTGCGTCATTTAGCAAATTACTCCTTTGATAACACAGAGATTTATGCATTTGTACTCAGCAAGTACATCAGTAGAAGAGAAAAATGGCATGTCATAGGTTGGTTAAGAAGTTAACTTAAGACTCTTCCATCTTCTATCTTATTTTGCTGTCAAAAATGTTATTATACATGTAAAATTCTTCTGTATCTTATTTTCTACATGCTCCAACTTTTTTCCAAATGGCTCTGTGGATATTAAAATAATTTTCTATTTCCCTATAAAGCATGTCTCTGGACTGAATTGCTGAGTGTTCTGTGCTTGTGAAAGAAGATAATACAGATGCTTCCTAATCTATATGTTAGCTTATAGATATAATCTTGACAGAAGAGAAACAACCAAGTAGTGTTTGTGGTAAACACTACTTAATGTATGTTTTATAAACTTCCACATTTCTTTAGTGAATGCATCTTAAAGGAAGACTTTTCAAGCTTCAGAGTACAAGGAGCACTCGATATGTTTCTGGATGTTGGATACAACCAGCAAGGTCCATCTACTACTAGTTAAAAAATGATCCAAACCACATTTCTAAAATAACTAAAATCACCAGAAGATTGATACAAAACTGTTATTTTTTCATGCTTTCTGAAAGAACCACACTTAAAGAAAAATTAGCCAAGCTAATAAAAACAAGGAAAGATGCTGATTCCAGATATTGGATGAAATGTATTGCAAATATAGTTCATATTTTTTTAAAGGCAATAAACTTTTTATGATAATTCATAGAAGTAAAACATACAGAAACTAATTGGTTAAGGCTGGAGACATCTACATAATTTTATTTTGCTTAGGCCAGCTTTTAACTACATTCTTACCTGATATTTTGAACTGAAGTGAGTTTAAACAGTTTCCTGAAGTAGGTCTGATGCAATAATCATAGGAGGTATTGTCAGTGTTTTAGCTTCCACAGAGACAATTATTTTTTTGCCATGCACTATAGTTGGTAACTAATATCCTGTGCTTTGCAATGGATTTTATACTTTTAAAATTAATTTAGGATTTGAAAAACATTTGGGTATAACAAGCCAGGCTGCTAATAGTGTTGGACTGGCAATTTCACAAAAATTATATTATCCTGATGTTCTACTCAGCAGGAATGGTGTTGAGTGAATTATTAATGATTTACTAGTTCTACTTGACTGAGCTTGCACCCTGTAAATGGATCATATGATCACTGATCACAAGTGAAACTGCTTTTGTTTCTTGCATGGCATGAGCTGAGAGTCTGTTGTAGAGTACCAGAGGCTCGTGTGCAGCTCTGTGTAAGACAAGGGCAGGTTACATGCAACAGGCAGTTAATGGCTCATACCAGCAAGCCCTCAACTGAATGGAGCTCATGAGGTTGAATTTTAAAAAGGGAGCTGACCTTGCAGCTGGGAGCTTTAGCTGTGGCCTTACCCATTTATACCTGGATAAGTAAACAGTTACTGAATGCTGAAAGGGCCTGAAAGCACTACTTTTGCCAAAGGCTAATCCTTATTCTTTGTGGATGAAAGGACTGAAAAGGTAAACAAAACAGAACACACAAAAAAATGTTCTCTGCTTCAGGTAACACAAAGGTAAAACTGCAATAAACTCTTCCATTAATTTTAAACTTAACATTGCCTTACCCTCCATTTCTAATGAGTGCTTCAACCATCCAAAAAATACAGAATTCTTCTAAAAATGATAGAAATATTCCAGTCACAGCAAAAAGTATAAAGACAATATATAAACCAAAATAGCCCAGAAAGGCTCATCTTGTGCAGATTAAAAGAATAACAATATATAAGAATAAGTAACCAAGCTGCTAGTTACATAGCTTGAACATAATGGAAACTTCCTTCCTTCATGTTACAGAAAACACAAATGTCCAAACGTAAAAGACATTTTAAGTCAGTGATCCTCAGCCCTATACATTCACCTCAGTGTTTAATATTTTTCTCAGTACTGCTGTTGAAACTAATTAAGAATTAATGGGTTTCTCTGTCAAGTGTGGCTATTTCATAGTATAAAGAACTGGCACTGGTTCTGTGAGGAAGATCAAAAGGTTTTAGGGTCAAAACCAACTTCTGGGCTAAAGACTTCTTACTCATTTTACAAATCATTCCACGTGAATTTTAGCATACTATCCTAGCTACATTTTTTTTTAAGGGTCCCTAGCTTTTTCGTTATTTTTCCCTGCAACCTGTTTTTCATGTATTTTGTAGACAGAAGAACAATGCAAACACTTTCATAGCTTCCATAGCTTCCCAGTATCCTTCTGTGTGTACAGATAAATACATTTTAAGACAAATGATAAACAGATGAGGAGGAGAAGGAAGGCCAAGGGTGATGTAGCCTTCAGCCACTGGATAGCATGAGTTATCTCAGTTGAGTGACATGGTAGCAAAAATGCACTTTACAGCTCTTAGTTTATTTTCTAGCTGGCAGCCCAGGATCTGACATTTGGTGGCTTGCTAATATACATATGTCGTGAAGTCAAACCTTCTCCTCATTCTCAAAACAAGCACTAAACCCTAGAATTTTAAATTCTGCTCTATTTATTTGTCAGTGCATGAATTCAATGTAGCAGCAACAAGATGTCTCCATCTTCCATCATAAGTCAATATCCTGTGTTTAATTCTTAAATCAAAAAGAATATTGAACTTTCATTCATTATTTTTGAAGTCTAACAGAGACCAGCACTCCATTCAAATGAAAGAGCACAAATGTGTACTCTTCCTGTGTTTAAATTTTGATCATGTAGCAGAATAGAGCAGCTCCTTCCTCTCTGTGATCTTGCATGTCTGTTTGGAATTTCACCTATAAAGGGAATAACCCATTCTTGCAAAATATATTACCTGCACCTAATAGAATCAGGAACCTATAACACATAATGCAAATAATATTTTTGTTACTACATGAATAAAGGACAAGTGAGGAGATCTCTGTGTCAGAGTGTATAAAAATCTAAATGGAATATGCCTTTCCCAAATTATTTTAAGCTTCAGTAAAATATAATTGCTGTTTTAAAAGTTTATCCTCAGTTGTCTCCAACTAATTTAACATTATGGATTTTCAACAGGTTCACATGAAGAATTCTTCACTGCTTTTTGACTGGAAGAGAACACCAGCTTTCAATTCAAAACTTTACCTTCACTTCTTAGTCTCACCAAAGTTAGACAGGTTTCAGCTACTAAGGTGTTAGAAAATCTAGAACATTTAATGTATTGTCCATCCCTTTGAAAAGAAACATTTTGTTAAAATATTACTATAATTAAAGGCTTTTTGGATACTGCTCCTTGCTAACATTTATGAGTGTGCTTTATGATCATTGCAAAACAGAAACCTCAGCAAACACAAGGGGAAGAAGGAACTGTCTTGCAGAAGCATGCCCAGGCAAAACAATCTGCTTCCACACCTATTTTCTGTGTGCGTTAGAAACTGTCTGTCTAGACACCAAGAAGCTGACGAGATTATATGCTTAACTGATGTTTTGCATCAGATTTAATAAGAGTATGCTGGCAGGCCTCAACTGGGTCTGGAAGACTGTTCAAGTTGTGTGACAAACAAGGCCATAGTCATGCCATGAACAAAGAACTCATAGTTACAAAGTATCCAAAATAAAAACCTTCTGTTTTACTGAGAGATGTTTAAATCACCTACACCTTTGCTTAAGGCCTAAACTCCTAAAGACACTAGAAACATGAGTTGTCACGGCTACAGTGGTATTGTATATGAAGTAGCAACAATTAATTATTAGGATAAAATAGAAAGATGAGGAGAATTTGGAACGTAAAACAAACTGACCTAGCTTTATAGATATGGCAGAAAATAGCATGCAGAAGATGAGTGTACACTTGAAGCGTGAGCAAAAGCCCTGACTGGGCTCACCTCGGAGCTTCTCGGTAATAGTGGGAAGAGCATTCAGAAGCTAAGGACAGAGTATGATGCAGAAGAAAGGTAAAGCTGCACTACCATCACTTGTAAACTTCATTTAGAGACTTAAGTCTTGTTTAATACGAATTTTGTTTTACCAGTAAGACAGTCTGATGGTGAGGAGTAAGTAAATCAGAGTGTAACTGTCAAACTCATAATACCTTTAGGGATGGAGGAACCTGAACAAAGAGAAACTCAACAAAAGCAGTGTTGCAGGCAACCTTAGGGCAGCTGCACTTCAAGATTTCTGCAGGGCTTCCTGGGAATGAGGGAATGAATGCTCCTACAAAGCTGCAAAGACTCTTTGTAAGGAGCTAGAAGGAGATTCCCCCCATGAGTGACAGAAATGCCCTTACACAAAACATGAACAACAGAGACAGGACCAGAGAGAAGGCAAAAACCTGAAAACTGATAGCAATACTTCACACCAGGAGAGACAACCTGCTGGAATTTGAGCATGGACTTAATTGTTTTGCTAAATCATCCTATTATTTACTTTCTAATTAGTTTTAAACTCTTTGAATACACAAGATATGATGTAAAAATATCTAGAATTATCAAATTATTAAAACATTCCCAAAAGAAAACAAAAATCACATTATCAGAAATCAATAACATTGAAAAAGCATTCATTTACTTGGATATAGGTCTATAAATTTACATTGATCCATATGCAAAAATAATGGTTTATAATTTTAGCTGAGACTCAGAAACAATGTCTAACTTGAAAAAAAACAACATCTGTATAGTTACTTGCACATTAAACTATTAAAAATATTAAATGCTGCATGTTGAGTTTGATTTGGAAAAGGATCAAATTATTTCCTTATATGTGCTTGGAGGCTGATTCTGAAAATAAACTGTGAGAGCCTGAGCACATATATGCAGTACTTGTGGGCATAAGTTTTCTGAGTAAAACAGACACAACTGTTTTAGTGTCTTTCTAGAAACAGAATGTTTGTTGATTACCTGGAGTCTTAATATAAGGGAATGCCTGGTTTCTCTCTTTAGCTTTCTACTAAATCATTGACGACTCCTTCATTTCCTTCAGTAAACTGAGGAATCTAAGGCTTACCTGGTTGTGGTGTTTCTGGGTTCCTAATCAGTCTTGGAATAGTGCTTTGAAATCCTTTAAGGAAAGGGCCATGAAAGTTCCATGCATCACAGATACACAACACATTGTCTTTCCAGACCCATATGAAGTATGCTATTTCTCTTGCCATTCAACTAAAGATGAAAATTCACTACCTATTTGCAGTGATCAGAAGTAACGCTTCCAAAGAAACATAATTAAAAGAAGAGGAAATATTATTTTCATTACTTTACAGAAAAGATTGAAAGCCTAACTTTCTTTGCTGATCATTATACATCAGTACATTGGAAGCACATCTATTTTACTGATAAGGCACATGGAAATGAAGTGGTGTACATATAAAAATGCTTAAGGTGACAGACAGCAACAGGAGACATCACAAGAGGAATGAAAATTTTTAGCCTTTAACATTTCAGGACTTAACTGTCATGAAGTAGCCAACAAATGAATAGATTCCTAGAAAATCTATCGCATGCAGCAATGTAAAGGAAAGCAATCATACTGCCACACTCTTCCTTCCATTGCACTTAGCATTCTTAGCAACGGATGAGCCACAATCCAGCATCCCAGTGTCTTACACTGAAGGTAACCAGGGATGTTGAACAGCCTCAATTCTTGGGTTCTCATGTACTCTTAGGTAACTGCTACCTAAGATGACTTTGGTCAAAATGACTTTTGAAACATACATAAGTCATGTGTTTTCTCCCACTGACCAAATATGCACCTGGGAGTTTCCACAAATCAAAGGTCCACTTCATCTCTATTCCAAACTGGAGACTATCTTCAACAGCAGGGAACAGACAGATGAGGGAAATACTGTCACAGTAGTGAATATAAACACAGCTGAGGAATGTGGAATTCAAACAGAAATAAAGCTTAGGTATTACAGTCATAAGAGTAGATGAAATGTCTTCATTTTTGCATAGCAAATTGCTTTATTTAGATACTTTTCCCTTAAAAATAGCTGTAAATAGAGGGTCATTCTGAGGAAGATATGTTTGAATAGAGGATCAAAAGTTTGCCATGAAACTTCCCCATAAGAACATGAAGGAAAAAAATGTAGAAACCCTCTAAGTGTGACCATTAAATCACATTTCTAAATATATAAAACACTTAAATTTATAGAGTCCAAGTCTACCACAGACTAGAGAGCTTGAGACAAAGCTGGATGCCCACTCTCAAACATTTCACCTGAATAATGAAGACAAGGAAGTTGCCAACAGTTATAGAAACTAGCTATTCCTTCTCATCCATTCATTTGCTTAACAGAAGGTCTAAAAGACAACAAATCTCCTCCTGAGAAATATATGAACAAGATTATCCACCCACATTTAAAAGCTCTTTTCTCCCCTGATGCATCTGGCACACAATGTGATCGCATTTTAGAGTATCCTCTGGAAAAGTAACAGTATAGAATACCAAGAAACCCCCAACCAACCAGTTTCTACAGTTTATAGGACTAACTCTGCAGTATCAAAAATGCCTGAGAAGGCTAACTATTTACCTGGAAAATGATGAGAAACTTGTTTAAAAAGAAAGTTTTTATTAGAAATTTATCAGATGATAGGTATCACTAAGTAGAAAGCCTGCTGAGACCATCCGTGCTATGCCATCAAACCAACAGTCAAATCTACCCAGAAGGCACACTAAAGCAAGAAAATAAAGTTAGCGTGTCAGAATATATGCACATGCACTTATCCAGACAAAAGTCATAGACTCACTCACTTAAGACAAGAAGTTGTGAGGTTATCATTCTTATGCTTTATACGCTTCATGCTCGAAACAGTCGATGAGGTAGAAAATCTACAAATGGATAAGTGGAAAATACATAACATTTACGAGGAAAAAGAACAAGGAATAGAAAGTTACAAATCCATTGTTTTCATGCAATAATAGAAAGTAGACTGCCACTAGAGTGATATTTTTGGATCTAAGAATGCAGTACTAGATATTCCGTCGGGAGTAGTGTCTCAGTGAATTTGTGTTCTTGCATTGTTGCCACCTAGGTGTCCAATATGCTTACAAGATAAGAAGTTCTGCTGGTGTTACAGATGATTTGAGAAGAAAACAGACAATAGCATTAAGAGAGAAAAGGCTATAAAAAGATCCAAGGTTCTTTCCCAGGCAGAAGCAAAAGCATCAGCTCTCTTTGTAATTTCACAAAGTGAAACAAGAAAGGGCATTAAAGTAGCGGAAGAAAAAAAAACCCACCTTCTTAAGAGTCTTAATCAACCTCTTACATTTAACAGCATTAATGCTAAGTATGCAAACGTTCATCCCTCTGATCATTATGGTATCAAGAACTAATTTTCCTCCTTTTAAGAGCTTATATGTCACATCACACCCCTTGGGCCTTCCAGAGATGTATTTAAATATCTAATGGGGGAAAAGCAAAGCATGCCAGACAGCCAGGTGTTACTGATTCACCCATTAAAACTTCAGTTATAAAATATCCCACACAATGGTAAAACATTTCAGTCATTAGCCGATCATAAATAGATTAAGATGACATTCTCAGTTACTATGACTATATGTGTGTAAAATTTACATTGCTCATCACATTATCCCAGGTGTCAGTAACTCTGATAATCTGAAGTTCAAGATGAAGTGCATGTATTATTTGTTCTAAGAATTTACAGAAACATTACAGTAACATTAATCCTGAGAATGAAAAGAACATTGGATTTATTTGTAACAATGCTTATTCATTTACTAGCATACCACTGGCAATAAGGTCATGTTTCCTTTTATTGTAAGCATTAAGTCAGCCTTACTATTTCAGGTAATAACATGAAATAATAAAAGAAATCCAGGATTTTAAAATCTTATATTTCCTAATCTCCTATTTTCCAAATAAGGAAAATATTTAATGAGCATGCAGCATTGCAAATTTTGATATTAACTTTAATACCAAAAGACACAGATTTTCAGATTATATTATTCCATTTCTAATGGTGTGCTGCCTATTTACACAAATTTAATTGCCTGTGTACATGAAGATAATTTCTATACTTACTTTTTCTTTAGCTACACTGTCAAACAAGATTTGAATATTATCAATAACATGAATTTCAACTCACTTCCCCTCCCCCCCCTTTGGCTCTGGCACATCATCAAATTTCTGAGCTAATAAATTAAAGAGCATCACCCCAGTATCCCCATAACTGACAGTGGGCAAGGCCTTAACTCAGAGGCAATGTGAAGAAATTTGAGTCAACTTAATCTAGATGAGAGGATAGCTGATCTAAGTCAAATTACTTTGTATTTACTATGAGCTAGAAGTTTTTATCAGACAGTCACTGTCATTCTGAAGATGCATGATAATGCTCTGCGCTACAAAATGCCATTTCACAATTTGATTAGACCAGCTAAGATGCACTGCCACCAAGAAAAAAATAAAAAGCTTTCTTGTCCCTCCTAGACATGCTTGAAGTGCATTTCCATTCTCTTCAATGAGCTGCCACTTGCCCACAGTATGTTGTTACATAACCTCTTGGACCGCTCCTCTGAAAGTTTAAAAAAAATAAAAATAAAATGATATTGTATATAATATAATATATAGAATATATAAAATATCTATATTATATATATGGAGGTTAAATTTTCCCTCAGGTCAACAAACTAAACTGACCTAATGTACAATTGTCAGGCAAAACCACAGGTAGAGAAGGGACAATTCCTTTCAGTGGCAGCATAGTATTAGAGCACTGAACAAGGTAATCGATTTGAAGAAAGGACAGCAAATGCACATACACAGCAGTGTGTTGTGTAGTAACAGGTACACTGGTGACTGGATATGGAACAAGTGTTATACTCCACTGCTGGCATTTTCACTACCTCCATACTCACCATTTCAGCTCTCTGCATCTGTTCCCCATTCCATCATTTGTCAGTCTTGCCTTTTGAATTCTCAGTTCTTCTATACCAGATTGCTTATCACTGTGTGTATATACACTATACACACACACAAAGATGCAAACACATTTCCAGTAGTGCCACAGACCCCAGACATATGAAATGCAAGCAAATTACCTCTCTGATTCACCCTACTTTAGGCACAGCTTTTTCTTCTTGTTAGTAAACAATGAGTAGAACTTATGCAATCTTGCCAGACCACAACCTTTTTAGCATAAGTACATCCCAGTTTTCTAGTTATACAACACAAAGCTATTTTTATTAAAAATAGACAGGCAAACACCTGGAAAAAATGAATTACTTTCTCTTGTGCTTGAGGATGAGAACTGATTGATTCTAGCATGTCTGGTCAAACGTATCAGCTTGTTCTCAAGGAGTGTCAGGATGAGATCGACTTCAAAAGACCATAAATCTACACAGCTTTTGCCAGACACTCATTTTTGCCATCTGGGCTTCAGGTGTTTCTGGGTCTCCATTTCTTACAAGGATCTGTCACGGGTTGTTGTTTTTTTTTTAATGTTTTCTTTGCTGTGATACACTAGGCCCAGTGCTGCTAGGCACTTCACAAAGAAAACTTTGGCTCTGCAGGATAAAGCCCACCTGAACACATTGCTTTGTTTAAAACGTATCCAAAATACAAATAATGCATATCAAATCTAATAATTAATTTATAATTAATGAGAAGATATGAGCCTTAAAACAGGGAGGGAGGGAAGGAAATAGAACAAAGAAAAAAGAAAGAAAATATCATGTTTTCAACATGTGGAGAAGCTCAAAAATGTGGAAAGAATTTTCAATACGTAAGAATTACTTAAGTCTTTCTTAGAGTCAAAGATATTGAGGCAAAATAAAGTAATAAAATTTGCCAAATTATATTAGAATCATATTATTACAGCCTGTTCTGCAAATTGTGCTTATGCTTACCCATAAGATCTTGGAAAAATTTCCAAGATCCTGCTCGGAGCATTTCCCCTGCAGCATTTTGTCTTAATCATTATAACTGAGAATAACAAACACTGTAGGCATGGCTTTAAAATTATACAGGTAAATTGTTCAGAGATTCATATTAGTACAATCACCAAATAACAGAAAAAGGTCCAAACAAATAATCTTTTACTCTTGGCCACACTTCTTGGCAGACTTCTTAATAATAAAAAAGGACACAGAAGCACCCAACTTCCCCCCATACCCAGTTTTCTCAAAAAATCATGGCTGTCTGATACCACAAACTGTCAGAACCCTTATCAAGGAAACAATAATATCTACATCAAAAAACCTGAAATTCTGCTGCCCTAACCCACTAAATTCTTGCCAAAATTCAACTTCTACAGGACTGAATGCACATTGAATGTACTTTTATTTTGTCAGGTCCTTTGGAAAGACTAACTGGAAGTGGATTAGCTTCAATTTAAGAGGATAAAATAGATTAAACTTTTCTCCAGTAAGTAACAAATACATGCAGCACTGAGCAGCCTGTTCACAGCACATTCCCTTTAAGTGTAAAATGAAATAGAAGAGTCAGACCTGGTAATAGAGATCATCTCAATTGCAGATGTGCTGTATACCCAGAACAAACCCAAAGCATCTGCCTAACATCAGCAGAAGCCAAGAATTCTTTTTCCTTTCTTTAACTCTGCCTTGCATAGCATCATTTACATCACCTCTTCAAATTGTTATGGCCCATTCTGGTACACTGGCTTCCTCAAGAAAAAAAGTAACCTTGGAGGGGAACTTGGCATGGATGACTAGCAAAATGCCTGGTAATTCACTTTGACCGCAAGAGGCGCTTTGCCTTTAGGAGCTAATCTCAGACTCATAGAATTGTCAGGGTTGGAAAGGACCTTAAAACCATCTAGTTCCAATCCCTCTGTCATGGGCAGGGACACCTCCCACTAAAGCAGCTTGCTCACAGCCCCAGCCAGCCTGGCCTGCAAAACTGCCAGGGATGGGGCTGCCACCACCTCTCTGGGCAACCTGGGCCAGTGTCTCACCACCCTCATGGGGAAAAACTTCTTCCTAACCTCCCCTCCTCAAGCTTGTATCCATTCCCCCTAGTCCTATTGCTGCCTGACAGCCTAAAAAGTCCTCCAGTGTTTGTCCATCACATGGGGAAATACCAGACATTCCACAAAGTATTTCAATACATGGTCTCATCTGTTAAGTGCAAGAGAAATATCTTTTCCCATCTTTCTCCCATTGATTAAAGAGAGAGCATAGCATTAGTGATGAGTTGCAGGTCTTTTTCTCTGTGAAACTGCTTCTCTCTATAGCTCAAGTACAGTTTATTATAAACACTATTCTGTCAACTATCTTGTCTTATTTAGAAGAAATTTGTCATCATCTGGGGCTAAACAGAGTAGTAATTTCCGTCACTGCATATGCAAACCAGATATTGGCTTAACAGTGATGCCATGAGGTTTTATCGGTGTTTCACATTGTGTTTTAAAACTTTAGATAAGAATCATCATAGGGCTTATCCAAAATCCACAAAAGGCAACAGGAGCTTTATGTTTCAAATAATTTTGGATAAAACCCCACATATTTTCAAAAGCTTATCACTGCAATGTGAAAAATAAGCATTCCATGAACAGGGTCTTCCCTTCTGTTATTTCACAAATAATATGTTGGAAGGGGTGGAGGATGGAGGAGTGATCATGGAATAGAGTGTTTAACTTCAGAACACAACTACTCAATTTTTGTGCATTTGCCAGCAAATAGTTTATAGCCTAAAATCTTGAAGTTGGAAATTCAATTGAAAATTTGTGGAAAAAATATATTAAAAAAGAAAATTCCATGTAAGTAATTTTTTTTTAAACTTGGCCCCTTGTGAACACTACCTAAATGCTGTGGCAAAGATATCTCAATTTCTATCTTTACAACAGCTAACTCCAAGTGGATTGTCTGTGATGAAAATGGGTGTGAAAAACTAATTATAAAACAACATGTCTATTTGAGTTACACTTCTCATTGTTAGGATTTCTAACATCTAAGCATCTGTAAAAACATGGATTTACCTTTTAAGTGCCTTATGAGATTTTAGCAGTGACTTAAAATAATGCAATTGGAAGAATACTATCCTCCTGACATTCAGTCTTCTCTCTCTATTTGATCATGTATTGGGATTATTGTTTTTATTTCAGGCACAGAAATTTGTTTCAAGGAATGTGATCCATAAACAAAAGATTTCATAACACAGAAACTGCATTATGAAAATTGCTCTTCACCACCTCGCTAAACACAAAACTAGCCTTGGCCTGCTGACTAGAGGTGATGAAAGCCTTTGGGGAGAACAGATGGGAGCCGAGGAGCTGCTCACAGTGCCAAAGGAGATGTTGGGCATATTGAGAAACTAAGTCTTCTACAATAACTGCAAATGGAGAAAGAGCTTGAATGGCTTACTCTACTTTTCTCCTTTTAATGTGTTCACCAACATGAAAGTCTTGTAGCAGATGAAACTATTCAGTTTCATTGGGGATTTCATGCTGGACTCCAACCTGATTTTGAATCAAAAGAGAAATAAACTTATCCATCTAAGCAAAGTGTATCATAAGTATTTGATTTTGGTTTTGAAGCACTGAGCCCCACAAATCATGGTTCAGTATTGATGCAAACAGCTTTGCTGCAGTATTGAGCAGAAGCTGCTTAGGAAGCATAGTGAAGGTGTGTCTAATAATGCTGACATCTATTCCAGCCCAAAGCTGGTTGATATTACTAGAAATAAACTTATTTTCTAATGTGAAACCAAATTTTTTTTTATATAAAATACAGTGCCAGATACTAAAACTGTTTTCTTTTCTATATTTTAACCGTTGTAGTTAAAATATAAATGTGTTTGGGCAATTAAAAATTGCCTACTTTTTGCTTGATTTTGAACATAATAGCAAGTCAAGAAAGGTAGCTGAACCAAGTAGCTGAATTCAGCCAAGATGAACCAGTAAAAGCTACTCTGAAATGACCTAAAGGGCTATTTTGTTGTTGTTGTTGTTTTAAATAAGAGTGCAAGGCAGGAAGAACATCAGTGACTTCAGTCTCTGGCCTTCTAACTGAGAAAGGACTTGTGAAGGTGAACGGTTTGCAGACGAAGGGGACATAAAAGAGACAAAACCAGGATAAAAATTAAATAAAAAGTAGCTGTCTTAAACTGTAATTGCACTCCTCTGCTGAGCATGCTTTCAGATATATAAATGTGATTTACCATCAGCTTGCAACTACAAATCAGGTCTTAAGAAACACTTGTGCTATGAAATTGTTTAATCTCATCAAGCTCTGCTTTCACAGCAAGCCATAAATCACCAAGTCTTTGTTATCATAGACCTCCATGAGCGCCTCTCAGGCAGGCAATGGATCGTGGGTATATATAATCCTGACTGCACAAACAGTGGGGTCGTCGCAGCCTGAAATACTTTCATAATAGCCACTGTGCAGCTGGTGGAACACAAGCCTATGATGGATATCTCATTTCCTACAGTCGGCATCTATTCCGAGCAAATTATTACCACATAAATTTCTTGTCAACAGAAACGGCCAATTAATTAAGTTAAAAATTTACTCGTGATCACATCTACAAACCAAATAGAACTGCAAGGCAATTTTACAGTTACTGAATATACTGCAGGTCAGTTTAATGAATAATTTTTAACTTTGTCATAAACTCCAAGACAGGCTAATATCTTGTGGAACCTGACTGGAGAGCAGCTGCCAACAGATTGATACAAAATATATTTATGCAGATTTTGATTGCTGACATCTGGAAACAGAAATAAACTTCACAGAACTACAGAAGCTTCACAGGAATATGGAACTTCCTCCTTAAAAGTATGCAAGTTATCCTGTAAAACACTGTATTTAAATGTCAACAGTGCTTAAAATGATACAGAATTGTTGCTGGGGGACGAAACCAGCTCATTTTCCAAGCTGAGAACTATAGTAAGTAAAACACTTTGGCTAGGCTTGTTTTTAAAATTACTTTGTTTTCAAGTTTCTAAAAGTGCATTTTGCATGTGTGCTTATCATAGACATAAAACCATATATGGTAATCATAATTAGTGTGTAGAGATAATTGAATATTTTCTCACCCCTAGCAGTGAATAAAAGTTATTCTTTCCAAGGTGTCTTCAGATCTATTAAAAGACTGCCAGCAGTGCAAGACAGAATTTAGAACTATGTCCTCCATACAAATCAAAGTGGGCAGATTGACAGAGGCATGAATACAGCTACTTACTTTGGGTTATTATAGACATAAAACTGGTCTGCATGAGAACATGCACATTTTTAAGTACTTCATAATTTTTATTTTAACCTCCTTTCACCCTTTTCCCCCATGCACGCGTTCTCCCTGAAGTGAAAGCAAATATATCCTACTCACAGATAACTAGGAGATGAAATAGCCTTTTCAAACAGATAAAAAATGGAGTATTAATTAAAATAGGGGGGGAGATTTGCCTCTATGTAGATGGTTCACTCTTATTAGAAGCAGGCAATGACCCTAAGTAACAACACGGACAAAACGCTTTGACAGTGGGGATTATGTGACTTGTTTCTAACTTGTATGCCATTGTGTCATTCTGTCTTCATTAAAATTAAGATATAAATATTATATCTTTCATTAATATATAATGAATCATCTGTAGAAATCTTTGAAAGGTTAATAATTCATGGTGTAATCAACACAAAAAAGCAGAAATTCCTCATCATACAATACCAAGAGGGGAAAATGTCCTAAGAAAGAAAAGTCAAGTAAACCAATCTGCAAATACCACCAACCCCATTATTCTTCTCATTGCAGAGAGTTTGAGTAAATAGGTGGGCCTTATAGAAGTATAATTATATATTATAGAAGTATAATTATTCAAATATAATTATGGCCAAGCAGTTTAGAAAGCAAGCACTGCTGGTTGGAACTGGAAAAAAAAAGTACTGTTCATTATGCCAAGGGAACTCCAACTTTAAAATATAAGCTAACTCAATCTGATCTGTGGTAGAATGGGAAATCATGGCAGAAAACATCTGGAAAAGGCTGATCACTCCAGGGTGACATCAAAACTATTTGGGGAGCTTACAAGTTTAAAAACTCATTTTACTCAGAAATTGCAGAGTTGTTACAGGGCAACAGTGGAGAAGGCATCTTTTTCCTCATTGTAGCCCTCTGGATTTGGAGGAGAGATGACCACTACTGCTATGGGCAACTGAGCTCATTCCAGATGGCATAGCTAAGATCCTCAAATGCAGGTTAGAGCTGAAGGAGCAGGAGAAAAATCAGCCATCAGGTTATCTGCCACAGAACAAAACTGGCTGATCCCTGAGAAGACTAGCCAGGTCTTAAATGTCACAGTAAGTAAATTACCAACTCTAAAGGTGTCTATGGGAGACTGTATGGATTTGCTAGAAACTATGGCTTGAAGTTGCAGCAGGGGAGAGTTAGACTGGACATTAGGAAGCACTTCCTCACGCAGAGGGTGATTGGGCTCTGGAATAGGCTGCCCAGGGAGGTGGTGGAGTCACCGTCCCTGGAGGTGTTTAAAAAAAGATTGGATGTGGCACTGAGTGGCATGGTTTAGATGTTGGGTGTATAGGGTCATAGGCTGGACTTGATGCTCCTGGGGGTCTTTTCCAGTCTTCGTGATTCTGTGATTCTGTGAAAAAGCCAACGATTTGTGATAAGGAATGAGCCTGAAGGAGAGGACCTTCTCCAAGGAATGCAGTGGGCATAGGGAGACGTATGTAGACAGACTAATTTTATCTGGTTTGCTTCCTAATTTATTATTCTGAGATCGTTGTTCTAACTTATGATCTAACAAAATCATGTGATTCATAACCTGATAAATTTTTGATGGGAGGAACTCTGTGAAAGAAAGAAAGAAAAACTGTCCTCAAAGTTCTGATGGAGTTAAAGACCCATCACAGTTAAGGAAGATGTCAAGGTGCAAATTGTTGCCAAGATGAAAAGCCTTTTATGGCAGAATTGCCCAGAATTAATTTCCATATCACTCAGCACAATCACAAAGGAACAATGCCATTCATATGCACATATACAGGTTCACAAGACAAAGACCCACACTATACAGCTTTTTCTTGCTGTTTGAATTAAAAGCTAAACTATGACTTTCTCTAGATTGTTGGACTTTTTTTTTTTTTACTGGGTCCTTTTTTTTTCCTAATGTTACAAAGCTGCACTCTTAACCTTAGCCAGAGGTCTAATGGTTCTGATCAAAGACAATGTGTGGAGGGTGGGAAATCTGAACGATGGTTGTTTTCATTTTAAGGGCTGTTTTTTGAAGAAGAGTCAACTTGGTTTATTTTAGACCTTTTCCTGAGAGTTATACTAGTCTGACATTAGTTGTGAACTCTTCTAATGACTGATTCAAGACATTCTTTCTGGAGAGAGAGAGGGGGGGAAAAAAAAAGAAAAACAAACAGAAAGTCTAGGAGATAGATGGCTAATGGTGTTTGGAACAATCTTCAAATAGTATATGAGAAAAACATTTCAAAGTATCTTCCATTTTGCAAAGAATAATGTAAAAATAATAAAATACTTAGATACCCCTCACTGTCTGTTCCTGTTTCTAAAGTAGCTAGGTGTTTGTCTAAAGAAAGTAAGATTTTGGAACATGCTTAAAAACAAGATGACTCTTTAGTATCTTTCTGAACTTGCAATTCTGAAATTAGTTATGAAAGCTGTTCAAGAAGTTAATGCTAATATTGCCAAGAAATGGTTGCAAAATAATACAAGGTTTTACTTCAGTTACTATCAAATATCAGGTATTTCTGTGTCAAGGACTTTCTTAGACTTCTCTCCTTCATACAGAAAATTCAACTTTTCAGTAAAAAATGGGAAATGGCCAAAGAAGAAGAAAAAAAAAAGGGGGGGGGGAATAGATGTAAACTATACAACTAAACAGCTGCAGAACTTTGGGAAGACAGTACAAGTAAAACGCTCCCAAAAACTGAGAACAACATTTCCATTAAAAAATGCTTTGATTAATTAAGAGTGATTACACTGAAAAGTATCAGCCTTGCTTGAGAATGGGGATGCATAACGAAGGAACCTTTAATCAAAAAGATAGCAAAATGAAAAACAAACTACCATACTCTAGCATCAAGGGAAAAAACCCTCAACTTTTATGGCCAAATGTTATAAACTGAGGGAACTGGGGTGAGAGGGGCAGTATTCTCCATCTAAACTACATTATAATGTAAACAGCAAAGCACTTCTTGGGCACTTTCTCTGCAATGGATAAAATTTTTATTATTATTATTTCAGATAACATCTACAACTTGATGAAATGTTACTCAGTAAACTTCTTTAATATCCCAAGAGAAACACAAGATCCAGTGAATGCTTTGGGCATTCAAGGTTTCTGGAAGAATTTGTGAAATCCCTAAAGGAAATCTGGGAAAAAAATACTGGGTAAAAGATTCCAAATTCTGTGAACTTGGCAATTACCAAAACTAAATTGAGCTACTTAAATACTTTGGAGGAAAAAAGAAATAATTTGGAGAGGACTTCACAGATCATAGAAAAGTATTCTTTATAATATCATCTCCCTGGGAAGTGGGGAAAAGGAAATTTTCATGCTCTGCATCATATCTCTATGTGGGATCTTTCTATTTATGTATAGAATAAAGGTTGAGAATATTTTTCTAAAGTAACAATTAGGCTCAAATTTTATTAAACTGTATGGTGTCTTCCTCTTACACTATAGTCAGGAGAGAAATCACCAAGAACTGTACTTACCAAACTACAATATACACTTCAAAAATTATTAACTGATCTCCTACCAATGACATCTTTTCCCTTAACAAAGTGAAAACTTCAGGAAAGAGAAGCATATGAGCACAAAATCCTCTAATCACTTCCCACTACACTTTCAGTTAGAGAAGAAAAATTAGAATGACCAAGTAATTGAGGAAAATCTATGTATTCATGTCTAATGATGCCATACGAAAATTCACTCAAAATTCAAAACACTAAAAAGATTACATTGAATATTCCAGCATTTAATTCACTTCTATGCAATAGCAAAAGCATCTGAACCTATACAACAGCAAAAGCATCCCAACTTTGGTAGTCTTTACTCCTAAACTACAAGATAACTACAGAGGATTCATGCTACTTAAGTTCTTGAAGAGTGAGGTGAACTTAGAAGTTTGTGCCCTTAAGGTACCAACCAAAACAAAATTATATCTATACTTGCTGTTTTAAGTATTCAATCGTTTCACAGAGATAGTAAGGAAAAATTCTCCTCCTCTGCTCTTTACTCCTCTCATTTGCCCACATTTGGGTGTTTTACTATGGCAGGGGCATTAATTCTGCCAGGAATTTTTTATTTAAACTGCATGTAGCAAAAGTTCAATTCTCACATGTGCAAACTCTGTTTTAAAAAAACACAAAATAGGCCCAAAATAAGCAAAAAGATACATAGATGTTTAGGTATTTTCCTAAATTAACAAGCATAACTGATTTTGTTCTTTAGTAGACAATAGAAAGAGGAATGAGGAACAAGAAATATGACCTTATTAATATACAGAGTTATGGCAAGTACTCATTTCTTGTGAGTTGAAAACATATGTGTTCTAGATATGACATGGAACACCATAAATTTCTTTTCAGGTTTTAGCAATGTTATTAAAACATATTACAGTAATAGTACCAAATAAACTGGATAAAATCAGCAGAGCACTATATATTTTTCTATTCTAAGCATGGTTATTCTATTTAACAAGGCACTTACATGATATGATGATCATCACTGCCTGTGTAGATTGTGAGATCACCTACAGGTATCAGTAAAATTTTCATGCCTTCACTAGGTAACCATAATACACAGAGAGAAGGGAATAGAGTGTCTTCTCTAGAGACCTAGAAGCTTTATCTCCTTTCATGTTAAAGAAATCCCTCCATGCAAGAGTATAAGACAATACACTAAGAAACAGTCATTTAGTGATGATATTGAAAATAGGTGTAGGCAGATCAAAGTCCTGGTAGAAAACAAGAAAAACAGAATGAAAAACTATTGATGAGATCTATTACTGGATCAAATTACTGAAGGTCTCTGAAGAATGTCCTAATGCCTCAAGTAAAGTGTGTCAGAGACTAATTAGAAGTAGCACAGGTAATGTCCATCTTTATAAAGAATTAACAACTAGTTGATAGAAATAATTACACACTTACTTCTAGGTGGTAACTGCATTCCACTAAAGAATGCTATCTTGAGGTAAGGGAACGTAATACAAAACATCATTTCTAGAGATATTGTGAGAAGAACAATCTTGTTTTGATTAATTATTCAGTTTGGTAAAATTATAGCTTGTTTAAAGGAGTATAAACAAACTTTCAGAATACTTCACTTGCTTTTTTTATACATAAGAGTATTTCATTTTATGCGTAAATTTACTTAATTGAAAAGCAGTACCCCATCTTTCTCCATTTGAGTGCATAACTTTAAAACCACAAAACAAATCACACAAATCAAAAGCTGGCATTATAGTCCTGAGCTCTGGCACAGGCTGTGCAAGCTTAAAAACAAAGGGAGGGAGGGAGAGGAGTCAGGGGGGGATATACCTCACAGAATTTCCCTTCACCACCTGAACTAATAGAGAAACAATACTTTACAGTTTATGTAACTTGTGCTGTATTATCATCAGTATTCCTTTGCTTTCCATAGTGTCCATATTTGTTGTATTTTATGTTCTCCTAGCACTGTCACAGGCCCCGTCTCTCTTTTTTTCTGAAGCACTGAGAAGACCATGAAGCTAAATCCTTGAGAAGTGCAGCACGACAGTGTCCTCATAGGTAGTACAATGGGACTCTGCCATCACGGCAAAAGGATTGGCTGGAGTATTGGGTCCAGTGGTGGGCTCCCCAGTTGAAGAGAGACAAGGAACTACTGGAGAGAGACCAGCAGAGGCTAGGAAGATGCTGAGGGCACTGGAGCATCTCTGGGAGGAGAAAAAGCTGAGAGCCCTGGGGCTGCTTAGACTGGAGAAGAGCAGAGCCAGAGGGGATCTGCTCAATGCTGAGCAAGAGCTCAAGGGTACAGGGGGCAAGAGGCTGGGGCCAGACTCTGCTCAGTGGTGCCAAGGGACAGGCCAAGGGGCAATGGGCACAAACTGGAACCCAGGCGGTTCTATTTGGACAGGAGAAAAATTTTCCTTGCTGTGAGGGTGCAGAGTCCTGGCCCAGGCTGCCCAGAGAAGTTGTGGAATCTCTTTCTGTGCAGAGATTCCAACCCCAGCTGGACATGACCCTGTGCAAGCTGCTGTGGGTCACCTTGCTTTAGCAGGGAGGTTAGACTAGATGATCCCCAGAGGTCCCTTCCAATCCCAACCCATCTGGGATTCTGGGATACCTGTCAAGAACCAGATGCCCAGGCTAGACTAGGCTGTGGAAAGATAGGTTGTTCCTGACTTTTACATGTTTTCTAAACCCATTTGTTTATATATTCCTCACTAAGGTCCTGCAAAGTTACTTCTCAGAAAATGTAAGGAGACAACAAACTGTGGAAGGAAGAGACATGGGAGGAGAAGACTGTTACACACACAGAACCATTAAATATAGTCTTGTTCTATTCCCTAGCATTTGAGTGTACATAAACTCCATCCTCTCAGAAAGCTATGTCCAATTTAACTGATCATCCCAACTACTGACATGTATGATGACAGCAAAAAACTTGTTGGCTGCTTAATAGTAAAATGCCTACATGATACATTTTTGCATCTGACAGATGGTTAAAATGCCATTCTAAACATCTAATTAGCCATGTATAATATTTTTAAGTTTCTAGCTAGCACTGACAAAGTACTTAAAACCATTAGAACACAGGTAAGCAACTAGGAAAATAGGGATATCTTTAGGTTCTAGCTGAAAAATCACCATATGTGGTAAATCAAAAGCAATTAGAAACCCAGTGCTATATAAATACCATATCTATTTTCAGGTTGTAGATTAATTAAGCCCAAACAAGAAATTTTCCAAAACAGTTTTTTGTTTTTTTTTAAATTACTGCACATATATTTTTTTTCTTTTTCATCATGATACCTATTTGAGCACACAATGGCTCAAAAATAAATTCAATAACTTTTTACGGAAAATTTACAATTAAATTTCTTCCTAGGAAAAAGATATTGGTGTAAAAGGAAAAACAAAACAACAACAACAAGACATCAGATTAGGGAGGAAGAGATGAAACAAAAATATCCTTCCAAATAACTTAATGTTAGAATTATAGAATGATAGAATCATAGAATTGTCAGGGTTGGAAGAGACCTTAAAGATCATCTAGTTCCAACCCCCCTGCCATGGGCAAGGACACCTCCCACTAGAGCAGCTTGCTCACAGCCCCAGCCAGCCTGGCCTGCAAAACTGCCAGGGATGGGGCTGCCACCACCTCTCTGGGCAACCTGGGCCGATGTATCACCACCCTCATGGGGAAGAACTTGATTTTGCTTTTCTCTTTAATTTCAGTGACTTGAGCCATAAGGAACTTTCTAGAGTTAGAGACAGAGGTAAAAGAGTAACCCATATAAACTGAGAAAAGGCAGTATAGTATTTGCTCATCCTCTATGAGTTTAAGATATATAACTTACCGATCATTTTATACATTACTGATGGAATATTTTATTATTTTATTAATTGTTACCAGATTTAACATTTGCTAGTAAATCTACAATTAAAACAAAACTATTTGTGAACAAATGAAAATGTTGAAATGTTAAGCTTCCATTAATACGCTTTTTCTACCATTTTCTCCTAATATTATCTCTAAGTTATTAACAAACATGCATCTAGAAGGATTTGCCAAAAGATTATGCAAATTAATACAGCCTACTTAACACTTGATTTACTTTATCACTGTTCTGCAGCCTGTATGACAACCCTAACCACCTGAACAAAGACAATTGGCAAATATATGGAAACAGGAAAAAGACTGTTAAAAGGAGACACTCCAAGAAAGAAAGCCAAGATGACTTACACTCCTCTTGTGAGAACACTTTGCAGTCACTTCAAACAGATCTAAGTTTCCACAACTAATGCCTTCATTTCTATGTCTCTCCATGTAGAAAAACGTTTTCCTAAAGTAGTACTTAAAGAACAACATTTCAGAATATATTGATATTTTCACTCATGAAACCAGGACTTAGATATGTTGCTGGTAATGAAGAATGTAAGGTACGTTCTTTAAAATTCAAACATCACAGTATCACAGTATGTCAGGGGTTGGAAGGGACCTAGAAAGATCATCTAGTCCAACCCCCCTGCCAGAGCAGGATCACCTAGATGAGCTCACACAGGAATGTGTCCAGGCAGCTCTTGAATGTCTCCAGAGAAGGAGACTCCACAGCCCTCCTGGGCAGCCTGTTCCAGTGCTCCATCACCCTTACTCAAACATATACTCTTTGATCACATAATGAATTGGTTATTAATGTATATGTGCATTGCTGTTTAATTTATAAATTAAAGTGGATCTTTAAAATAATTACCTGTCATTCTACTGCTCTAGCCTCCCTATCTTGTTTCTAAATTGTTTTCAACTGAAATTTCCCCAAATAGGTTTAAGAATCAAATTTACTTAAATATTTTTTGGTAGATTTTCTTATCCTATTGAAGAAGAAAATAATCCCAATGCAAAATCTATTTTAATATTAACTTATGTCTGAAGATTAAATTACTTGAACATTAACAATTGACAATAATATATATCATAAAACTGCCATCACACCCCTAAAATTTATGAACAAGCTCTGAGATTAAACACAAAATTAGCAGAAATTGCAACACTGTAAAGCATGAAAAGGAAAACGTTAATTCTGGTCTATTTTGATGTGCTTATCTTGCATTATAAACCATATGAATGAAAAAAGTTACTCTCAACTCTACTTTGTCAGGGTTGGAAGGGACCTTAAAGCTCATCTAGTTCCAACCCCCCTGCCATGGGCAGGGGCACCTCCCACTAAAGCTGCTTGCTCCCAGCCCCAGCCAGCCTCACCTGCAAAACTGCCAGGGATGGGGCTGCCACCACCTCTCTGGGCAACCTGGGGAAGAACTTCTTCCTAACATCCAATCTAAATCTCCCCTCCTCAAGCTTATGTCCATTCCCCCTAGTCTTTGATATGGTTCCTCATGACATCCTTATCTCAAAACTGGAGAGATATGGATTTGATGGGTGGACTGTTTGGTGGATAAGAAATTGGCTGGATGGATGCAACCAGAGAGTTGTGGCCAATGGCTCTTTGTCTAGGTGGAGAGCAGTAACGAGTGGTGTCCCTCAGGGCTCTGTCGTGGGACCGCTGCTCTTCAATATCTTCATTAATGACATGGGTATCGAATGCACCCTCAGCAAGTTTGTGGACGACACGAAGCTGATATGCCAGAAGGGCGGGATGCCATCCAGAGGGACCTGGACCTGGACAAACTCCAAGAGTGGTCCCATGAGAATAAAATGGAGTTTAATAAGTCTAAATGTAAGGTCCTGCATCTGAGTAGGAGTAATCCTAGATACAAGTACAGACTGGGTGAGGAACTCATTGAAAGCAGCCATGCAGAGAAGGACGTGGGGGGTCATGATTGATGAAAAGCTGGAGATGAGCCTAAAGGGGGATTATAAAATAGAAGGGGAGAAACTTTTTAGCTGGTCTGATTGTAATAGGACAAGGGGGGATGGTTATAAGCTGAAGGAGGGGAAATTTAGATTGGAGATTAGAAGGAAGTTCTTTACCCAGAGGGTGGTTAGGCACTGGCACACGTTGCCCAGAGAGGTTGTGGATGCCCCATCCCTGGCAGTGTTCAAGGCCAGGCTGGATGTGGTCCTGGGCAGCCTGGTCTAGTGATTGGCATCCCTATCCATGGCAGGGGGGTTGGAACTAGACGATCTTTAAGGTCCCTTCCAACCTGGCCATTCTATGACTCTATGATTCTAGTCCTATCAGTACCAGACATTCTCAGAAGTCCTTCCCCAGCCCTCTTGTAGCCCCTGCAGATCCTGGAAGGCCACAAGAAGGTCTCCTGGGAGCCTTCTCTTCTCCAGACTGAATAATCCCAACTCTCTCAGCCTGTTCTCACAGGAGAGGTGCACCAGCCCTCTGATCGTCCTCATGGCCCTTCTCTGGACACCTTCCAGCACATCCATATATTTCTCGTACTTTTTTGAAACAAAACCAGAAAGAAAATCTCAAAACCCAATTAAACAATCACTATCAATTACACTGTGTTGAAGTCACTCCCGTAACTACTTCAAGCCACTATGAACTACCTCTGAACAATCTCCTTTTTCCCAATTCCTTAAGATTCAGTAGTAACTGGAATAAATTTTTGCTTGGTCATAGAAATACTATCCAGGATTTTTGACCCTGTCACATACACCACCACAGCTTTTGGCTATCTTAAAGATTATAGTGAAGTAACTGCTGCTTACACTGGAGAAGAACGTTACTCATAGAAGGTTCTTACTAAGGATTAGAGCTGTCAGGGGAACATTTCAATATATTATCATCCTAGAGATCAAATAGTAAGTGCTGGACATAACAAAAGTGATATTCAATGCCAGTGAAGAGCAAACAGTAAGAAATGCACTAGGCCCATGCACATTTTCATAGGCCACAGTAATTCAGAGATGAACGACAAGCCCAGTAACAGCTAGGCCACATTCAAATGGTGCAAATATAACCAATAGACCTGATGTGTGTGTGCAGCATCAGTACTAAGTGGCAATCTCTAGAGAAGATTGCTTTCAACACATGAACTTTGACCTCAAAGAGCAGAGATAAAACATTACAAGAACAGCAGGAATGGGAATTGTAAATATCTGTAGAATTAACATCTAGTAATACTGTAAAATAAACTCACAGTTCCTAGAACATTAATGTAAATCTCTGGCCTTTTAGAGCCTAGAAGTCACCAGAAGTTTCATTTAATATTTTCAGATAAAATCTAAAGAGGAGTAAGCAATAAAACCTATAATTACTAGCCATAAATAAAGTAGAAATAAGCATGATGCAGTGTCCAAACAAAATAATAATCACATATGTGCGTTGCAATGGGAGGAAATAGGGCAATAAAATGACTAATCAGGCCTCAAGCCGTGAAGTCAGAGATTTCCCTGATGGAACAAAGGTTTAAGGACACTTTGTTGATTTACTCTGTGACAGGCTGACATCCTTGTAAGCATAATGCTCAAAAGCTCATTTCAGCAGTTCTAAGCAGCAAGGCGCTTTTTCATGATTTATGGCTGGTTTATGATAGCTGGAAATGGACACAATTGTTGTAGCCAGAGTTTGAAATGAAGTTAAGTGATGTCCTTGATGCAGACCCAGTGTCAAAAATGAAAACTATGAGGAAAATGAAAATGATTAAATACAACTTGATAATTTAGCCCAGTGGGAAAAAGGGCAAAGGGAAAAGATGATTCATAGTGCAAGAAAAGATTACACTCTTTGGAGAACTAAATTCAAGACTGGTAGTAATGGCCAAGTTTTCAGAGGTCAGCAGTCAAAGCCACTGTAAGACTGGCTCACAAAAGTAATTACAGTAGAGGAATTACATTGAAGATATGCATATGTCTTCTGTTTCTTTGGTTTCTTTAACCATACTAAATTTTCATTTACTCCCCCAACTGCTCCAGAAAAGAACAGTTAGGTCAGGACAGAAACAATACACTCCTCAGATTAGGCTTCCAAAACCAGGACAGACAACTTCTTAAAGTTTCTTTACATAAAGTAATGACTTCTGAATAAGAATTTATGCAAGGGACACAGAAACGATCAAGCAAGCTAGGAAAAAACATTTTTTTTTGTACTTCACTCATTTGCCTTTCCTCAAGAATTTACTGAAAAATGTCCAATAGTCTTAAACCAGAATTTAGGAGATGGTGGTTACTCAATATCAGCCAACAGATCCATTTAAACCAAGAGGATAAGAGTCACAGTTGAAGTGCCATTAAAAGGAATACTAGTAGTTTAATCCATTACCTGTGAACTTATTAAGTATTTTTTTTTAGATTCAAAACATTCCCAGTATGAACACAAGTATAAGAGATGGAGGAAATATTTCAATCAGGAAAAATAAGTCATGATCTCCACATGAAAGCTGTGAAAGTTGAGAAGTGTGAAACTGCCTGAAATGACTTAAGGGATAACTGTCACAGAAATTAATACCATTTGAATATTTTAAAATTACAACAGATTCCTTTACATTTTGAAAGCTGTCTGATTCCTGCTGTGAAAGCTTAATGTCCTTCCATTTGATGGAGAGTTGTGGCTGTTTCAGTATACAGTTGACTAATGCTTGTTTAATGCATTAGAATGGTCAACAAGTGTCAGAGATGTCAATACAAAGGGTTAAGTTAGGAGTTGGGTATTTGTTCCCTTCTCTGTTGATATGCTGCCAGTTACCCCTCGGAAAGAATGGTGAAGGGTAATAAGATGAGAATTTTTAAATACACAATCTACAGAAAAGAATAATAATGTCAAATACAATGAAAAAAAAAAAAAGAAAACTTTGAGGACATCCTAGTGGAAAAAGACAGAGTTACAGCTGGAGTTTACAACTCAAAATTCCTTACCATTTCATTTGTATAACAGCCTACCTAGGTACATAAGACAATTTTTTTTACCAGTTAGGGAGTACAACAAAATCTAAGCTGGTAAAGTTACTGCATATTAGGCATCCTTTCAGCTTCCTTATGCATCTGCTGTCAAGCTTCAAGAACTCACAAGAAAACACTAACTGAAGGTACGTACACTGACTTTCAGATAAGCCTCTCCAGTGCAACTCCAATGTGAAGAATTAGAAAGCAGCTATTTAATTATGTGAAATACTAAATAGAGGAGGATTCTATGCAATTCTAAATAACAAAAAAAACACAAAGATGACTTTCTCACACCCATGTTTTGTTGTTTTTTTCCCTCTAGAAACTGTTTAACTCCAACACTTACATTTCTAAATGATTTCTCCACCTCAGCTTTCAGATACAATGTTCCTGGAAAGACAAGGAAGCATCTAAACATAATGCATCTGTTTAAATCAATATTTATTCAGTTATTAGGAATATATTTATTGGAAAATGTATTCAAGAATTCTGGCTGAATCACTCTAAAAAAAAGTGATTTTTAAACTGTATACAGTGGAAAGAAATGTTCTACAGTTTCTAACAGCCATTCAATATGGTGCAGTCTTTATCCAGACACTACACTGTGTGTATTATAGAGATACAGAATATTAAACAAATCTTCCACCTCACAGTCACTCCAATTCCTACAGTGGGGTTACTCAGTCTTCAGCATCAAATTCTTTGCTTTACATACCCTGTTACACTTACCAACATGGACATAGCTTCATTACTGGAGAAGTAACACAGGTATTCTACTGTGACACAGGCTTTGATGATAAAAAACAAATATTGCCTTTTTTTTTTTTTTTTTTTTAACATGTCATGACCAAATAGCTACAAAAGTCAATTTTTTTTCTAGACAGACACCACTATGAAACAAAAAAAACCCTCAAGGTTTCTCTTGTCCCTTTTTCTTTAACTGAGAACTTCCTATGTAAGTATTACTTCACTACAAAACTATCAAGTCATCATCAGCTGTGGTTAAATCACAATGAAAACTCATCAGAAAGAAGATTACAATAAAATGAACTTAATAGGGCAAACTTTTGAAGCCAGCCTTGGCAGGAATAGAGTTTTCATTTACAGTCCGAGATTAATACCTAAGAAATAAAACTACAAAGATAGGAGCTTGTTGGCTTTCCAACTTTTAAAACTTTTAATGGGCAAATTTAAAAAAGAAAGTAAAGAAGGAGGAAAAGAAAGCCCAAATGTTAAAATCTGTCTTGGCAAAGGCTGAAGTTTAGGGTCATTTTTTAAAAATCTTGTGATATAATCAAACCAAAGAAAAACAATGAGACCAATGAATCTCTGTACTCAATGACATAGCCAAAACATGGATCGTATATTCACAATATGGAACAAGTAAAATCCAAACCTCAGGTCTGATTTTATTGCTTGAATTAGAAGAAAAGTGCTCCCCTCAAACTCAGGGTTCCACATCTGAATTGAAACTCCAGTTTTGACAAAGATGCAAACAGTGGAGTAGAGAGGATGACTGCTCAGATACAAATAAGACAGGCTAGACAGAGCAATTTTTTGTGAAATTTCCATTTCTGTACATCAGCACCACATAAAATACTAGGATTTTCATGTCTGACTTTGTCAAGGGTTAGGACTGGGCTGACCAGTGGCAGATGCTCTCTATTACTCTCTTTTCCCTCTCTCCAGGAAGAGAGCAAGAGGTTTGGGGGTTAGAAATGAAAANCCTCTTTTCCCTCTCTCCAGGAAGGAAAAGCCAATTAACACAGAGCAAGAGGTTTGGGGGTTAGAAATGAAAACTAACTTAATGAAAGTAATAATAAAAAAGAAGTATATACAAATACAGAAGCAAAACCCACTCCCCCTTGATAGCAACGACATCACCATCACCACTGATGCTGTAGCAGAAGGACACAGCAGCAGACAGGAATCAGACTCAGAGGCTGGATCCTGGAACTGTATTCAGGAACTCTTGGATCAAGATCAAAGGTAGGATAGACAGTCCTGCAAGAGCAGAGCTGAGCTAAGCTTCTGATCCTCACAAGGAGGGTTAACAGTCCACCACCCTAGATGGCTCAAGTGCTCAATCTTCTGGGAGGTTAGAACCCAAACCTCTCCTGTTAGCATTTGCTGTTCATCACTGCTAAGCTTCAGGAATGAAGATCTGGGGAGGGCTCCATCCACGCTCTTCACAAGCGCTTTTTACAAGCGCGCTGATGGCTGAAAAGGCCAATGTGGGACAGACAAGAGTGGTTGCAAAAGGCACAGCAGAAGGACTCCTTAGGAGGTATAACCTGCAAGACACGATTCTTTCTATGCTGTCTTTTCTCCTCAAGAGTGATCCTGCACGCCTTCTCAAAAACATCCGTGGCATTAAAAATAGTATGTTCCTGAAGCTCCCACACCAAGCTTGGGCCTTGGGGTTTCTTCCATAAAACCTAAGTAAGGCAGGTGCATGATTAAGCTATTTAGCACCTAATTAACAGCAAATGCTGTAGGAAGGCCTCCTGCTCCACCCAAACCTCCATAGTGGCTCCTATTCCCTGGCTGCCCAACATCTGAAAAGCCACATTACCGTAGAGATCCAGACACATCTGCATGTCACTGTGACAAGAAACACATTGACCTTCAGGACTGCTGACCTAGATCACCCAGAGAAATTTTGGCCTCCCAACACAGAGGGGATGGCTTGAGCTTCTTTTCTTTCCTTGCCATGCGTTATACCTGTCCTCTCCTATTTCAGAGAACTACTGTATAACGTACCTGTGAAGAGAAATAGAAAAAGCACAAGTCCTTCAAGAATACTATTCTTGGACTTTCAATTTCCATTCTAATTTCAATCTGTGAAAGTTTGTAAGACAATGTCAGTATATTAAAAGCAGACAAAATTCCAGCAGTTCAGTTTTTTCAGGTTTATCAGACAATGTTTCTAATGTCAAAGCAAATAATTTCATAGATCTTTAACTATGGGAGAATCTTTATACCTGTGCAAAGACTCAGCATGAGGACCATGTACTACAAATTCTTGGCTTTTGCTTGAGAGTTTACATAACAATCAGGTCTTGTGATGACCTTCATAGATATTAACATTTTCTATTTAACACAAGTAACAGCACACTTTCTAAGATTTCATTTATTTGAAAGGTGGAGAGATAAGGTGACAGAACTACATTCTTACAGCAGACACATATAAAAGCACCCCAAATAACACCTGATCCCCCAGGCACTTTTTTTCTAATACTATGAAAAACATTGTTTTGGCTTCATCAACATTATTTTTCAGCTACAGATTTACACATTTAACATGTCTTAAGTGTGTGCATAAGAGTATCATACAGATGTAGATTACATTACAGTGTTCAGAAATGTTGGCATTCATTCAGACTACAAGACATCTGGAGATACTCCACTGAATGTGCACTAAAGGATGAACAATCAAGAGCTGGAGCACTGCATGTCATTTACTTGCTCCAGGATTAAAACACATAATATGCAGCATTGATGAGACACATTTGGGACTCTATAACATGATGATACCCATGTTCTGAAATAACATTAAATAAAAAAAACATTTTAAATAGTAAAAGAAAAGTGTGCATGTGCTTGCACAAACACACAATCTGCATGCTCTGGTTCTGTGCATCACTTTTCAAACCAGGGCAAAAAGTTTTACAGCTGGCATCCAAAACACTCAAGCATAATTTATAATGGAAATGGTGACGTCAAGCTAACTGCAGTGGCATGAACAATGCTTGCATAAACTAAAAAGCAAAGGTTCCTTAAAATAAACTACATGAAGTTCAAACCTCAGATTAAAAGCATGGGAATCTGAAATCATTTTGTTGATGACTATATTCAGTGGAATGAAACAACCTAGAGAGTGAGATTTTGAGAGTCATGACTTTTTAAAATTTTTATTGGAAAATTCAAATTCTGTAGGCTGTCTATAGCCTGACAGCTCTTATTTGTATTTGCAAAACCTATATGCCTTCTTTGTAGCACGGACTGTGGCTATTGGTATGCATAGACACATTCTAATATTGTCTCCCACAACAAAAGCCATCATTCTGGCGAAAGGAGACAGCAAAATCTAACACTCTCCTACCATGACCAAGATGGTAAGAGCTGCTGCAGTTGCCAAATACGATACACAAAACATTTAATTTATAATAGTTAGAACTTGGCCCTTGACCAAGCCCAAAGAACTATGTCTTATTTCACTTGCTCTTGAATATGTCTCTTTCAGAGATAAATGACTGTGCTGTTTGCCAGTTCTCTCCTCTGTTTGGCGTTTTGTTTAGCTCCATTTGTGACAAGCCAAGAGTTGATGCATCTGCTTGAATGTGTAATATACATCTTTGGTCAACTTAGCTTTTTTTCCTTGACAATATTATGTCAAACAATCACATCACAACTGGCTCTGATCTCTTTGTTGTTAGCTAATAAATTAAGGAGTATTTATTATCTGCAATCCTTTTTTCCCTTTTAATGGTGACACATTTGTGGTGAATTACAGGGCAGCTTTATAAACTAGGCTGTGGGCCAGTATCAGCCCCTGCGTTCATGTGAATGTTCCCTCTCCCACTTGGCCTCCCAGCCTGGTGGTAAATCAAGGCAGCTGTCACAGCACACTAAGTTAGTGTGCGTCATTGGGGAGAGCAGGAAGCGTTGGGGGTATAATTCTGTCCATCAAACTAATATGTTATATCAGTAGCTTTGTAATCTTCTGCTGTAAGTTATGGGAAGTGACACCTAAGAATTCACTTTGAAAGCAATGTGTTCCTCAGACTTTAAGCCAAAACAGACCCAATCTGCAGCAAGAGTTCCTCTGTTTATAGGAGCAGATTTGTAGCAGCTAGCCACCCCTTTGCTATCAATGCAACAGTATTTTACACATTCCACTGCAAGCTTTTCTCTCTTTACAGTCTTTGCAGCAGAATTTGTAAACTTTTAAACCATGATTTCTTTCCTTCTCCTTTCTTTTACCCTTGCTTTAACCTCCAGTAGCAGGATAGATAAATATACTCCTTGAATGTTATCATGACAAACTGTACTCCTGAAAGATAGGAATGAATGGGAGACCTATTTCCCTTGTCCATACCCCCTTCAACCTTTGCCTTGACAAACGTGGGAAATAGCCACATAGGACAGAAGAAGAATACACAGCACTATGATAGGAATGTCAGCTTTTTTTGTTAAATGTTCACATGATACTGAAAGAAATGAGTGAAGATAACCCTAAATAGGAAGCGTGTTTTATAAACAGCTTCACAGAGATCCAATTCACACTGTATCTCCCCTAAAAGGATGGCTTATTTTCAGTGACTATTTTTAATGCTTTTGAAGACCAACAAAAGAGGAACTTGGGCTCAATTAAGTGTTTTTGTGAGGTGTGATTTGATCTGAAAAAAGCCTGTGGGGCATCTTCAAAGGGTCTAAGGCAGACAAGTAGGTCCCACAAAGCTAACACACTGATATCAAAGATGTATGCTGAAGACATTAAATATCTGTTCAATCTTTGCCAAACTGTTTTAAAGAAGCTTTAGTATTAAACCCCAGAGAAGGTTGCTTTGATAATCTGTGTAATCAACAGTAAATATTAAAAAAAGCACTAGAAAACAGTACTCTTTTCATCCTTAAGTCTAATTCGAGATTTTCTAATTACATCTAGAAAATACTTCTTGGGAACATCTGAGTTCACTTAGTCTTAACACACACACAGAGCTATCATCATCTCATCAAACAGTGATCCAGCTTTCTATCCACGAATGTAATTTACAGTACATTTTAAAACATGTTCAGGACTGAGATCCTTCTAGTTCCACTTATCTGTGCAATATACAAATGCTGTTTTATCTTTCAATTCAGTGTCGACTTGAAAATCATGACTGATATTTCACAAGATCACACGGCATACCACATTGCCTAAAACCTTAAGGAATCCTGTGTTTAATAGCATCAGGTCTTGTTCACATGCCTTAAAAATTTGAAAATGTGTATGTTAGACTTGGCTAAACATTAATAAAATGAAACATTTTATCTTGAAAGGAGTCTACTCAGAAAGCACTTTTCTTTCATCTGTTCATTCCAGATAATTAAAGCGGCACTGATTTTGAGTATTTCCTCTTTAATAACATTTTCTTCTGGTTGTAACCACTGTAATCTGAACAAACCTGTCTAGTTTAAAAAAAAAAAAACAACACAAACCTAATTAAACTCACAGCTGACAGGCCTTAAAATAAAAAAGTTTCATGATCACGTGAGATGTGGGAAATTGTAATTAACATGTTTGCACCAATCATCAGGCCAGACATCTGTGCAGTTCATGGCAAGCCTGTAGGGTTTTCCAGTGCTATGCTTTTCATGTAGGATTTACTCACTTGGCTCATGTCTTGTACTCTTGCCTGCTGTACACTCATCTTACGCTTTCTTAAGGTAAATGGTCCCTCTCTCACTGCACAACCTCACACTTCAGAGCGCCAAAAGAGAAAGTCTAATTCACTGTTTACAGTGACTGGAGAAGGGAAAACAGAGCTTTGTAGAGATTCCAGGGCTAGACTACAACAAAATCTCCATTCTTTAGAGGGCTTCTACAATGACAGCCTTTTTGCTAGAAACCATATGTTCATGATGCCTTTCACTACATCTTTCCTTTACATGGCCCATTCAACACACAGATGGATGCCATGTTTAAGATACCATTTATTCAGTCAAATTCTGTGCTACAAAATTCTCATATATTCACCACCATATGTTTAGTGTCATTTGAGAAATTGACTTGTAGCTGTGATACATTGGTCATAACCAACCATTCCCAATAGACCCTGAAGGTACAATGTCTCGTACTTCACAGTTTTCTGCAGAAGTAGCTCAAAGTTCAGTAGTTTTGGCCCCTCTCTCAGAAATAAATTTCTCATAAAGACAACAAATATCTCTGCTCAAGAGAGACTGTGAAAGCCTTACTCTTGCAAACATGAGGCATTAAGATTCCTGGGACTATAGCTCAGACCTCTTGATTGATCAAGAACAACTCCCTACAAAAAGAAAGCTAACAGAGTTTGGAAACCATGCTCAAAGATTCAATAGACTACTTCTTCTACACTAGTTCAGTCTTCCCTGAACAAACCTTGCGGCTGCTGAGGTCTAAGCCTCAGGTGAAGTCATTTTGACTGAATCAAGCATTTGTGCTATTTTTCACAGTCAAAGGTACTTTTTCCCACCTGTGACTGCTGACTAAGGTGTTTATTCTGAATAACTCAAATGCAGCTCTGCCAGTCTAGGCATTAAGACATACATTGCTCCCCACTGCTGGATAATAACTACATTTCTCAAGTCACCTACAAAAATTATAACAGTTGCACAAGGTTGGCCACCAGAGATTTGGCAATGAAATAGCTTGCTCCTGTTTTCATGAGTACTCATGCAAAGCCATATAAAAATTCATCCAGAGTTCAAAGTATATCAGAAAGACAGACCTTCAGTACACAAAGCTGACATTTGGACTGAGTCATCCATCACTGGCTAAGCACTCAGAAACCAAGGAAAGCACATTTTATGTAGACAGGGCAGAGTCTTGTGACTTCCCCCCTACATGACCTCCTAAAACCAAATGTCACTGTATTCATCAAAAAGTTGTTGGCTTCTTTCTTCCTCTACACATATGCTTCAACTAGAATTTTTAAAGAGCACTGGGAAGTTGAACAATAGAGTTTCACTGAAAATAAGCACAAAGTGGACAGCTTATCCACTCAGCCTCTTTGGGAATTCCTTGATTTCACTTCTACTTAGCTTTTTGGACATTCAGAAATGAACACCAAACAAAAGAGAGTATTTTTTAATTAATAAAATAGATCAAATAGTAAGTTTAAGACAATGTCTGACATCAATATGCACAAATCTGATCCAAGGTTTTAGAAATAAATGATTCATATGGTTCCAGCTGATGCAGACTCCAAAATCATATTCTTTGAACAAGTGCTTTGACCATGCTGACCTGGTCAAATAGGGGATACTTAAAAGGATTTGTCCAGCTTTCTGTATTAAAGAAGTCATAGAATTGCTTTGGTTGCTAGAGAACTTTCAGGTCATATAGTCCAACCATTGACGTAGCACAGCCAGGTCACCACTAAACCATGCCACTAACCAACAGATGTACATGTCTTTTAAATACCTCCTGAGCTGGTGACTCCACCACATCTCTGGGCAGCCTGTTCCAGTGCTTGACAATCCTCTTGTTGAAGAAATTTTTTCTCATATCCAATCTAAACCTCCCCTGGTACAACTTAAGGTTGTTTCCTCTTGTCCTAACATTCTGCAGTCTAAGGGGACAACATGCTAAAGCTTATGTGTCCTGGAGTGATTAAAATTCAAGAAAAGAGTGTACGTCATGTTCCCTTTTTGAACTTTTGAATTTTGGACACTGTTTCTTTAAAAGAAAGGACTCAGTAGCTAAACTCTTTCCCCCTCCCGAAAGAATTTGCCGGGAGGAACCGAGGAGCTGATAAGGAGAGAGAATCGAAACCCNATGGTAGGAAATCTTACAAATTTCTGTGACTTGTAAGGCATATAACTTTTCTAACTTAGTGTGAGTTACTTTTTTTTCTTACCCTTTGTCAAGAAAGAGAAATAATTGAATATCTACTTACATATTTTAGCAGTAACACAGGGCTACTAGCTGGTTTTGAGACAGATACAAGAATGTAAATTAAAAGCTAACTTCAAGGCATCTCATATGTGTCTTCCTAGAGAAATAATTTTTTCTTTTATTTTATTTTTTCCCCAACAGAAGCAAAAAATCATCACCTGAGCCAAATTTTCATTACATTTTGGACAGCTAGTTAACAATGGCATTTTGTCTAGCTATTACATTTAATAAATCTAAAGTCAATAATAGTTAATTGTATAAGATACTGTAGAACAAGCATTCAGTGAAAAATATTGCATCAACGATTTTAAGAAAAACGTCACATAAATTAGTATGTTTTCATTTTATGGCTGCCTTTAACAGTACTTTCACAATTATACTAATTTAGAGAAGATGGTGTCAAAATTTCTTCAGCAGTTCTAATGTTTGAATTAGATATGAAAATTTATACTACAAATTCACAATAAGCAATGACAATATTCAGCACCTCCAGTGAATAATCCTCTGAATCTAAGTGGGGTTTTTTTCTACTCTTCACCAGCCTGAATAAATAGTTTACTTACTCTATATTGATTAAAATTGCTCTCTATTTAGCTATTTTGCGTAAGCATTTAGTGATTTTCTTTTCCAAATCAATTAGATGCTCTTCTGGGCCCATTTTCTGATTCTTCTCTATTTTAAGCGAGACAAAAATATCTGAAGTTATTTCTCAGTTGTAAATGATTGTCTTTTTCTCAAACTCATCTTGTTTCAACTTTACATCCTCTTTGAGACTGTAATACAAATGATAATGTCCTTTCCTTAATATAAACAGAAAGTATTAAAAAGAACGAATACCAGCTGAGCTAATCCTTCGCTCTGTGGTTTTTTTGTGTGGTTTTTTTTTTTTGTTGAATGAGTGATCCTGAGGTAGCTTTTCTGATTTGTAAAAACAGCATAGAAGGCTCAAAAGGGCTAAGCGTGCATACTGGCTCATCATTCCATAGTGAGTTTTGGGATTTTGATCACTTCTGCTCCACCCTTTTGTGCAAAATTCAGTGCTAGAAAAGCAGAACACGATCCCATGGCTCCACTCCAGTCAGACAGACAACAGGCCTACAAAATGATTACTTGTAATAAAAACCCACTCCCCAGTAAGTGTGACATGAAGACTGTTCAAATACCATTTGATTTTGGAGATGTGAGCCATTTTCTTCCACACCTCTCCAAATCGTATCACTGTAAGAAATGGCATACGAATACAAACAGGGCCACAGGTTGCATTTGTAAACAGACTGTTTCTCTGGAAGTGTTTAATTAAGACACTGCCATTTTTTTTTTATTTTTTTTTTTAATCTTTAGTGGTGTTTTAAACAGGACATAAGCGGTCATGACCTTTTGTGTCAGATGTCAGAGAAATGAAAAGGCCCAGCAATAACTGGAGTTTACACTGGCTTCATTTTCCAGTCCAGAATTAAATACACACAACATCCAGCACACCATACATTCTTGAAGGCTTAAGATGTGATTCAAGCTCTCCTTGTGTGAAGAAAACAGATAACATCTGGAAAACTGTGGAGTAGTTCCAACAGGGACTTCTGGTTCTTCATAGAGTCCTGCTCAATGAGTTACAATTATTATATCTCTGTGGTTGTCAAACAACTACTTACTTTAAAAGCACCAGCTGTACTATGCTGCCTTTTCTTCTTCTCTTGTTGCAAGACTTATCAAACAACTAAAATACTGTATATTCTTCAGTGAAAGGCTGGCCTGGAAACTTTGAAGAAGATTAGAAGGAAACAAGTCAGCTTGTAATTTCTCTATCTATTTTACCCCAAATTATCTAATTCTTCTATGCTTAATGTTCGGCAACTGAATAAAACAGTCTGTGTTTCAGAGGATTTAAAGTACCCATTTGATGTCTTTTGGGATTGTGTGGATTTATCTGTGCAAGTATATCATTGTCAAATCTATCAAAGATTTGATTGTGATGACAGATTTTCACATGCCAGCTATGTGTCTGTTTTCATAAAATTCTATGAAGAATGCTTACTTTCCCCCCCCTTGTTTAATGTCTCCAGAGCCTATAATGTAACAATAAAGGATCTATATCCAAAGGAATAGCAGAAAGCTGAAGGAAGCAATAACAATGACTTACATTTTACAGGTTCAATTCTATATTTCCAACAGTTAAAAAAAAACCCAAAACAGAACAAAAAAAACCAACAACAGGAGTCTTTTCATGTATACTTTCCACAGATTTCTTAAGAGTAAAAATAATGCAATGTGCAAACTACTGTACGTTGCAACTGGGATCCTGATTAGAAGCCCCAACATTATCAGGTACTTGAAAGGAGACACAGATTCTAGGACAAAAATTAAAATCTTTATGGAAGGTGCTCCACTAACACGATTACATTTTTTGGAAAACCAAAACTTTCACCAGTTCATAATGAACAGAATCTACTGCAATCAGCCCTGGGTTTGGCCAGTTCCAACTGGGAACCACAAGAGTTGTTTGAGAATGACAACTTTTCAGCACAGTCAAATTGACAGCCCTGGAACAAACAGTGCGGGTGAAAACTGATAATGCTAAAAGTTGCCAAAGAGTTTTTAAAACATTGACTTTCTCTAGGAAAGATGAATCATATTTTGGGAGCAATTTATTCATCACTTGTGATTAAAGTCTGCTTCATTCCATGTTGCATTAAGTCAGTCAAGATCAATAGGTTCTCTTCACGTGCTGTGCAAGGTTCAGACCAGCAGACCCTTCCTGGGAAAATTCTCCATGAACAGGTCCAGAGCTTCTCTGAGACTATTTTCAGCCATTATTAATCCTTCCTGAGTCATTTCTATGAAAAGGATTTAAACTTTCCATATTCCCACCCAGTCATCTGACAGCAACAGTGTTTTGTATAAGGAACCTGTAGCTCAAGCACTTGTACAGTTTGTTATTTTGGAATCTCAGGATTTTGGCATTTCTTCTAAATATCTTTTTAGTAATCAAATAGTTTATATAAATAAATCTCTATTCCAAATCTCTTTTTGCAACACAGAAGTTCCACCAAGCAGCAGGAAAATAACCCACAGATTTTTTTTTCAGTATTAAAATACTTGAGTAACTTGTGGATGTGGATAGCAACATGACTGTAGACTTGCTGGCTTTTCTCACTGTGAAGAGTATCATGTATCTGAGCACAGAGCACACAGCTAGAAGAGCAGCACAAAAGTAATTGCACAGCCCAGTGGGAGCCCTTTCTAACCACAGGGCAAGAACTTTTCATTTCCCATTATAAATATTATAAAGCTTTCAAGTCTCAGCTGAGCACAAAAATGCTTTGTGGTCATTTGGAAAGAGATAGTGATAGGTGCTTAGCAAGAACTGATCTCAAAATACTTTGTTTGAGACTCAGCATCTATCAGGATGAGGGCATTTTTGCATAGCCTAAGGGTTCACACAATCTGGTAGTTTGTAGCTGAAGAAACTCTGCATTCAGTTTTCATGAAACCACAGAGTAGTTAGAATGTAACCTATTAAGGTTGTTTTGCGTTTCTTTTTTGAATGCCTGTAATATTATTTCATATTTGCTCTAACATCATTGTGTTTTCAAACAAATTGAAATGTTTGTTGTTAAAATGCTGTTTACATTACAGCTGCATCCCATCCTACATTAAAACACTATTAAAATATTCACCTACTCTTTTTCATGCTAGATTCACATTACATCTGTACCCAGAGCTACCAATGTGTTAAAGGCTCTCCATGCTAAACTTATGCTGGAATATAACAGGTAAATTTTATTGAGCTTTAGCCAATTTGGACTAGCTTCATGAAATAATATATATTGTTCCAAAAATGAAATAAAAATAAAATAAAATAAAAGAAAGCAGGTAAGGAAGGGGATGGATGCAGATCTACATTTTTAAATGCTTCATCCCATTGCACTGCAGCTTCTGTTGTGCTCCATAAGATTATAATTGGATTCCCACAAAATTCTTACTTTGACTTCCATTCAATAGAAATAGACAAAAGATTCACCAGGCTCAGCAAATGAAAAAAACTAAAATCATCAACTTGAATCAAGTTTGGTTAATCTACAATCAAAATTGAAGTTCAAAATCATCCCATTTTTAAATTGAAAGCTAATGTTATATTTTTATTTTTCTACACTAATATTTTCTAGAGTTTTCAATAGAAATAATAGTCATGCACAGAATAGAATATTGCGATTTAACTAATGAGTATAGAACCATTTTAATCTCTGAAGGAGACAGTAAACAGTGCAGGCAGGGGTTCTACTTAACCCACACACTCTGCTAATACATTTTAGATAACAGGCCAGTGCATTTAAATAAAGTCCAGATTCAATTTAATAGTGTTTGTTACAAAGCTTTATCTAATTATATTAGTCAATCTTTATTACTAGCCTTACAAGTATAGAGAACCCTATTATAATCCTTCTTTCTAATGATCTCTTCACTATCATAGTAATAACAGTCAGCTATAAATTAATCATCTATTTGCAATCATGAGTAAACATCAACTCAATTAACAATTGATAAATAAACAGTCGACTCTGGAGGCTATTTCTGTTTTAACTGCAAGCACTGAAGGTTTCAGCACAGCTTTGCTATTTAACTCAAAAGAGCATTTCTGTGTATTTAGAGATTTCTGTTCTGCACAGTTGAAATGAAATGTGTTACATGAGCAGAGCAGGTTTCCCACCATAACGGTGCCACCCATCTTTTGTGCTGCTAAGTGCGGGGGAGGATATTGTCTGTCTTCTCCAGGGATTGCTTTATTCCTTTCAGCCTAAACACATGGTGAAGTTAACATATAGAAGTGTTTGCTGCTTTTGTTAGAACTGCCTAGTAAGCTTTTTTCCTTTCTATGCAATTAGCTCATTTTTGAGCCCAATGCTAGATCCCAATTTTCACTCTTTAATTCCATTTTCCATTTCAGGGAGTTGTTTTCTCCTTGGTGCAGGTGAACAGACATTACTAGGGTCACTGTAAAAAGTGGGGAAAACATTTCCTTTCCTTGCCTACCCTCAGCTGAAAGCAGAAGTTCAATTGCCATGCCCCCTACTCTGTTTCGGTTTTCAGAAGTTGTCTAAATTTTAGAGTGTAACAACTGAACCATCACACAAGCTCAAAGACATCATACTATCTCAATGACCAATGATTCTGGCCTGGGCTGGAACTAGAGGATTTCCACGCCACTGCCTCCTGTCTATCCACTGTTCTACATCTCCATTTCTCCCATAACATTCCTGCTAAATTTCTACATCAAATTTTATCAATTATGCCAGCTGTCACATATAAAGTTGAAACACCTACAGCTCTCTGGAAGACAAGATAAATTCTTGGTTCTATCTCTGATGGTCAAGGCATAGCAACGAAAGACAGCCTGGATCAGCAAAAAGGCTCTAACTTCCATTCAACTGCTATAAAACATACTACCCCTATCAAGGAGTGGGATTACCCCCATTTTTGCAGGTGTACTGCATATTACTGTCACAGCACTACAGAGTGCCTTGTGTTTCTGGAAGTTGAAATAAACTGTAATTCTGCAGAATAATCAGAAATGACCATGTGAAGGATAAACACCTCTGTCACAAAACTGGTAGTCAGCAGTTGGGCCCACATAATCTGATCATTGGATCAAGAGCTGAGCTGGCACAAAGGTGCCTCTCAGACACCTGCCTGCTACAGCTTGGGTCGGTATATGCCCGGGAATATGTTTCCGGTTTGACAACAAAGACCAGTTTCTGCTGTCATTAATTCTCTGCATTTCTTGTGGACAGACAAGAAATTTAGCCCAAAAGAGGAAAAAGAAAACCCAACACCAAAAAAACGCAACAAAACAACTACTTGCAAAAAGAAACAATTCTTACTGGCCAAATGTAGCAGTATGTGTAGAATCTGGCAAGAAAAACACAGACTACAAGAGAAGCATTTGGAGGAAGCACAAGAAAACCTGTCTGCTCATGGCTGGGATATCTGATACATAATCTATATACATCATTAAGAATAAGCTTGATTTTTAGAAATGAGTACTCTTTTCAGATTGTTACCACTTCCTAATACATAAAATATTCCAGTCTTGGAGACCATCTATTTTCAGCTGTAGAGCCAGTGCCCAAACATATTCATATCTGTCCTGTCCTGGAAACAGTCTCTTGAATGAAAGATTAGTTTCTTTGGGAACTCACTAGCTTGACTGATGACAACTGAGTTACCAAAAAGACCAGCATTTGTCAAAATATCAAGCAGTAGAATCCTAGAGAGATTCACATAGGAAAAAAAAAAATATGATGACTGTTCATAAAATTTTTGAAGAAGGAAACTAGGCATGAAAATTGCAGAATACTGTAAAACTCATGCAATCCATGACAAGCCTTGATTGCAATTTTTCTATGGTTGTGACTATTTCATCACTCACAATGTACAGGAGGAAAAAAAAGTCTTTTTAATCAAAGAAAAAAAATGGTGATCATCTCAATTAGTATTCTGTTAAAAGTGGCATTGCTGCATTATTATACACATTGCAAAACATAAATCATGAGGTTAATAAGAAGCTCACCAGCATTAAAAAGTAAGAGTAGAACTGATATGGCATTAAGGGCTAGTTTTCTGTGTGAAAGACCGAGTGTCAAGTGGGGTTCTTGCCTGTTAATGTGACAAACTGATAAATAAGATACCAGATTATTTTGTTGTTTCCTTGGGTGGGCTTCCCCCCCCACACACACACACTTTAACAAAGTCAGCCCTCCCTTCTGCTGCTAGATGACAAACCCCAAAGCAAGTACTACATAAAATGTCCATTAGTAACTCTGAATGATCGTATATTTCTGACATTCTAACTTCTTGTAAAATAAACTGATAGCCCATAGTAATCCATGTTACAGTTAGCAAGTCACTCAGAGAAAATCTTTTTTAAAATATGCTTCTAAGCTGATGCTCTGCAAAGCTCAGAAAAGTAAAGCAAAACTTGGACAGAAAACCAAAGGTCTCTTGATTCAGAATCTAGTGCTGTAAGTCCTGAACAAGTGTTCAGTCCCACTGAAGAATTGCTTCCAGAGGATGCTCCAATGCACGGGGAGCTAAAACTGCTCAGCCCTAAAATGGAACCTATTAGTAAGGCTACTGATCAGTAAGGAGATCATAGTGTCAGATTCTGCAAAAGCAGCTTATCAGATGCATTCCAGAAATGCAGTCAACTTGAAGCTAGTTCTATGAGCAAAAGTCTAATCCAGAGTTGTAAGACAGCCAGAAACTTAAGCACACACCTAAAATCTAATTAATTACATTTCCTTGAATGGAATGAATCAATATCACACTTAAAATCATAGACCCCCTCTTCCCCCTTTTTTTCTTCTGTATTCCACTGCAGCTTTCTCAAGATAAAGGTGCTCTAGTGTGAGGGTTTGACTGTACTGATTTCCCTAGTTACACAGTGAAAATAGGAGTCATTATAGATGATGACTTTCCATTGTCCCTCATATAGGAAATATGTGGCATATGACTTGATCCTCATAAACACTGAAATGCTCAATGATGCAGGAATTTCATAACTTCTAAGGAATTCATATTCTTTCTGCAACACTGAATGAACTGGAATTATACTAATCTACTGTCTTATTCTGAGTCTTTAACAACTGCTAAAGATGGCAGCGGTCACTTTATTCATCCATTAGGTTTTTTTCCTACAATAACTTGGAAGTCAGTTATAACTAAGTGCAGTTACAAAGTCTATATATTAATATGGGGGTTTAAGAAATCAGAGCATATGACAATTACAAGCAAGCACTAAGCACAAGCACAAGCCATTGACCAAAGCACTGAATACATGCTCTTTCCATCAGGTACTAGGAAGAAACTTCAGCAAAACAACTTCAATCTAAGTAACCATATCTTCAGCAGCAGAATCCCTCACTAGAAAATTTAAAAGCAGATTAATGCACCAAACCTGATACATTTGGGAATGAATTCACCATGTTCCACTAAGAAAACAAGAGAAAATTGGATAGGGAGAGTATAAGAGGAACACACTTCCACAGAAATTTTTGGTTTAACTGAGAAACAGCAAAGCCAAAAGGAGAGCAGTGTTCATGGGAGAGTTGACAAAGGCCTTACATGAGAAAAAAATGTCCAAAAAGGATCAGATCTTTGTGTACAGGTTAACAGTAATGAGAACTCAAGACTGAGAAAAGTCCAAAGCCGGAAGCTACAGGCAGGCAGTATTACTTGACTAGAATTTTACCGCTTAAAATAAAGGATATTACTCTTGGAATGCTTTCAAAATATGTGTGTGTTTGCATCAATATTATCCTAATGAAAGGCACAATAAAGCCTTTATTATTTATTTTTTCTCAGAGGTCTCAAGCTCAAACTCAAGCTACTGGCAAGTTCCTAGACATCAGTACAGTTCTTGAGACCCTAAGGCACTTGGATTCCAAGAACTCCTCTCCCATAGAGTAAAAGGCAGATCACGTTCATTACCATGGAATTATATTGAAAATGGTCTCTCAAAAACAGACTAAAACCAATTCCCCAAAGCCCTGTTCAGAGATCTCTGCAGATACTTCAAAGATCTTGCTGATACAGGTTTCACTGCATTGCTAAATACTTTTAATCACAGAATACTACTGCACTTGTTCTTAGCCAAAAGGCTGAGAAGCAGCTGTTAATACAGTTAACAGCTTCTAAAATACTTTCCTTGGTTTTGTTTTGTTTGGTTTTATTGTTTGTTTGTTCTCAAAATCAAGGAATAGTTTTTAGAAATAATCTCATTCTAAGTGAAGAGATTACACCAATTCTTTAAGCAGAAGTTGTTTCCTAAAATGCTTTTATGCTACCTGGTGTGTCTTCTTAAATAGTATTATCCTATAATCTTCCCCTGCTTAAAAAGTAAATATTGAGAACTTGAAAAAAGCCACACAGATAAACCTATCACAGCCTATCTGGACATATTTAATCTTCAGTCTGAGATTTCGTACTGGATCAAGAGCCAGACCCAGGGAGAGCGTGTCATACCTTAAAGTCCTCTGTAATTAAAAGGGTAGAAGCCTGCAAATACGGGAGCTTGTAAGGGAAAATATTAAACTTCAGTAAGATTCAATAAAGTCTATACAACAGGTACAAAAATCTCCACCTATCAAAAAAACCACACTAGAAATTCTTACATAATCTTACACAATCTACTGCAAAACACCTGCAAGATTTCTTCTTTTTCTAAAGATTTCAAGCAAGATGTAGCTACTTTGTTAAACATTTGGAGGTGAGAAGGGGTAAAGAAGCCTATGCTAGTGTACAGTTCTTCCATTCAATTAATGATATAACTACCCCAAAGCATAAAAACTTTTTACATTCATAATTACACACACAGATGAATTTCAACAGTCTTTATACGCATACAAATATAAAAATAATATAGAACACAGTGTATTCCTAAATGCTCAGCAAGTTATGCTATCATAGCTATGGCATCATGGCTAGATGGAATCTATTGAAGCCCTTGGCTTAGAAGTCAGGCTAGAAATCTACACAATTTTTGTTTCCGGTGCTGCCAAAATAAGCAAGCCATGTTCCTCAGTATTTCTCATTTGAACAAAGGTTATAACCACCCTGCTACACAAGTTGTCAGATGGTCTTGCCTCCTCACTTTACCCAGGAACTTTTCCTGGCCCGCAGTCTCTTCCACCTTTTACTTTATTCATCACTGTTCCTTCTCTGGCTGTGGATAACATCAGCTGAATGAGCAAATTTTGCACAGCTTTGAAAGGAGTGAGATTTGTGGTCATTCTATCCTCCTCCAGAACCAGGCTTCACAGCCTTGAGCCAGCTGCTAAGAAATCTCTGTCTGTTGCTCTCACAAGCATCATCCTCAAGGTTGACAGTTCCATAGTTCTTGTGAAACGTAGCTGTCAAGGGAATCTGTCACTACAGCTGGAGAAATGCAATTTCTTAGATAGTTTGAGCCAATTCCATGAAAGGTTTTGAAAATTAGGGGGAAAAAATGTGAATGTTACCCAATATTCCAGCAGCTATAAGGGTGGGGACCAGCAGTGGAGTGTAGTCCCAGCGACAGTGTCACCAGTCCTTACTGTTTATGATTGCAAGACTGGTTTCTCTTGTGACATACTGGGCCCTACCTTAAACCCAAATTAGGAAATATTCAGATCTACTGGCAGAAAGCAGGAATTATTTCTATATATTTGAATCTCTCAGAAAGGCTTCAAGGGAATTTGGGATAGTTCTCATTGTGTAAGACCTTGCACCATTTTAATCCCTATTTTGGTTCTGTCAAGGAAAGAGAAAACACACATATTTACTACTTGCATCTTGTCTATAATAGAAAGACTGCAGATACTTCCAAGTATACTGGTACAACAAAAAATGATACAACTCCTCTTGCATGCATGTAGTTACATATTGAGTTCGCTTCTTCCACATCAGAGAGGAAATAAGCTACTTTGAAATGTCATATTGAGTTAACTCCTTACGTAGCAGAGAGGAATTTCAACTGTACCCACTCTAAGTTCAGTGCACTTTATTCCCACATCAGCTCCTGGGCCTTGCCTGTTTCTGAGCGTGTAACTCCTTGCTAGCGCAAGTAGACACAGCTATGTCTGCCATTGACTATCTAGCCAGATGCATTTATTTTGATCATTCATTTTCTACTCTGTTACTAGTGACTGGGGGGAGGGGGGAGGAAAGTCACCCCTTTTCCAGTCTAACAGCGTGGGGACTGTACAGTCACAAACATAATGTAAATAAAAGCTAACATCCAATTCTCCACAGCACATCCCTTTTGTTCCATTTGGAACAAAGTGGCATTTCTGGTAACAGGAATTACAGCCCCATGGAGACTTTTCGTTTCCTGCTAAAAGTGTGATATCTTTGAGAGCAGATGATGGTTTTATTACAAAAACTTCTGTAGTTTGGAAGGAGCAGTAGTAAAAGTTAGTTCAAGACTTTTATGACTTCTTTTGTTCAGAGGAAACTAAGGGAGGAAAAACATTAGTGATGTATGAAAAGATTGCTTGTTTACAATCAGTACACAGATCCTTGCCTTTTTCATGAAAGTAAAGGAAACTAGCAGGAGAATTACAACACGGAGCACCTCCCAGGATCTCTTTCACCATTCTCCCCATTTGTGTATTAAGCAACAAGGCAGCTGTTGAACAAGTACTATCAACAAAGCAATCTTCTAGCCCTTTGATTTAGGCTATTCATATCTTCTGCCCTGAAATAAAATGACTTTCACAATTAAAACACCGAAATCAATGCTGTATCTATTGTCATGTCTGCAGGAGAAAAGCTTTAATTACAACCCTAGTTAGATAACACAATCATTACACCTCCTTAATCTCAAATATAAAACCAGTACCCTTTGAGAGCTATGCCACCCTTTCTTTGATTTTTTTATGTGAATGGCTTTTTATCTGAGCACTTTAATTTGCATGCCTTTGCTGCGAGGCAGCTCCCCGTGATATGTTAATTGCAGAGTGCTTTAAGTACTAAAAGATTAACATAAACCCCTTTGCAAACAAGCTAATAGTTTATGATAATTTTTGCATGGCCTTTGTCTGTCTATCACTAGATTGCCTCAAGCCGTAATTTCATAAAGAAGCTGTAAAATATCATTTAAACAAGTTCATTTACACATAATTATTACCAGAATCACATTATTCAATTTAGATACTCCAGCCTATTACCAATCCATGAACTAAAATGTAATTAAACTGTTTTCCTTTTATGAACCTATTCATTACAATGTGTGGGAGATGGATCTCTCAGTTTCACTGAAAATTTCAGCACTTTGTTGTTGGAATTGACAAGTCTGGCACTCATTCTGTGCTTTTAATTATATTAAAAGTATTTCAAGACAGCTAAGATAAAGAATATATTTAGAAAAGAATGTGTAGAAGTGCCAAGATGGTGTCATCCAGAAACATATATTTATTTCACCCCACACAGTTTGCACCTTCTTACCAGAGAACATAAAACCCAAGATATATCATTTCAATTAAAAGTTTTCAAGCTTTTAAAGTAATATTTGAAAAAAAAAAAAAGTTCATTGCTAACAAGATAGTTTAAATGTTTCAATTACAGTTCTACTCGAAAACCTTACAATCATAGAATCATAGAATCATAGAATGGTTAGGGTTGGAAGGGACCTCTGCAGGTCATCTAGTCCAACCCCCCTGCACTGGGCAGGGACATCCCCAACTAGATCAGGTTGCCCAGAGCCCTGTCAAGCCTCGCCTTGAATGCCTCCAGGGATGGGGCCTCAACCACCTCCCTGGGCAACCTGTTCCAGTGTTCCACCACCCTTGTGGTGAGGAACTTCTTCCTAATGTCCAATTTAAATCTCCTCCTCTCCAGTTTAAAACCATTGCCCCTTGTCCTTTCACTGCAGGCCTTTGCAAACAGGCCCTCTGCAGCCTTCTTATAAGTTCCCTTTAACTACTGGAAAGTCACTATTAGGTCAAATACAATACAGGGACCTACACTGTGCAGCTGTGAATATTCCCTTTGGATAAAGATCATCATAGCTCAAAAATTGATTATGTTTCAACAAAGACTAAAACTTACGTAAGCTGTTCATTTGTCCACCATGAACTGTAAGAGTTGCCTTAATGGGCCCAGAGGCTGTCATTCACTCACTCAGGTTGTTAAGGCATCCTCATAACAATTAAAAGATGCCATACTTATCTTTTCACAAGGCTTATCTTATTTTATCTTTTCTTATATTTTTATCCCAACCTGATCTGGGTAAAGAAAGTCTCAGTCTGTGCTTACTGATATAGACTGAAGACCCTCCTACATAAGCCACACCTTAGAATCACTGCTAGACTAAATCCAGTGGTAACCTAACACAGGGGTAATTTGCCCTGATGATGAAAAGTATTTTTATCAGAAACACACAAATCAGCCTGCATTTACTTGTATCTTTGAAAATAGTAGCCAACACATACAAATCTCACTCATGAGGAGGACAAATAAGAAGGTGGATGGACCTCATAATGACTACAAATTCTGGCTACCCTCCAAGTTCAGTTCTCTCTCACCTCTATTAGAATAGAGAACCTTGTCAAAATTTAAGCTGGGAATGAGAAGGGGCCATTCCTAAGCAAGAGACAGATTGGTTGGATGCAGCAGATGAGGAACAAAGCAAAAATCACATCATTCCTGCACCAGGCATCAAGCTCAAGTATCTCTCCTATTTTGGATGACCCCATCCAAAATCCATCCTCTACAAATTCACTATATCTCATGTTTGATGTCTAACCTTTCAGTTGAATGAAAAAGCTGTGACTAAATTGCATTATGGCAACTTTTCTTTTTCACAGGTAAGAATGCTGACCTTCATGAATTGGTTAATATTCTAATGACTCAAGTTTCTTTTTTTTTTTTTTTAATTTCAATCAGCAAGGGTGCAACTTCAACAGGGAAATGGCAAATTTTAAATAAACTCAGTTTTGGCTGTCATTCTAGAGCATAGTCTAGCTCTACCAGAATTTCTTCTAACCCTCTAATGCATGGAAGTTTTGAATGCCAGGCTAGATGGGGCTGTGAGCAAGCTGATCCAGCGGGGAAGTGTCCCTGCCCATGGCAGGGGGGTTTGAACTAGATGATCTTTAAGGTCCCTTCCAACCCTGACAATTGTATGATTCTATGATTTAGAGAAGCAAAGTGAATTGCAGGCCCCAGTTCTTGATATTAGATATTTCAAAGTAATTAGGTTGGTTTGTTTTTTTTTTTCTTTAAGTGTCAAGGGGCTGTCAGTATCTGCAGTTTATCTTCACAGTTAAAGATTTAGAAATACTTTAAAATATGACTGACACCATTCCTTTTACATGCTTACTCAGAAGTTAGTCACTCATTGGTGGAGTAAGATTAGAACAGTTTCACTGAGAAGAAAAGGTGTATGAAAGGTGTTGGGACAGGGATGGCTGCACCATGTCTTAGATGCTTGCACTTGCACAGAAGATATGGTTGAGATAGAATTGGCAACACATGCTGTTATTACTTAAAAGTAAAACCAAAAACAACATCTAACAAAACACTTCAGCATTCCTGTTTATAGCTTCACTCTTGTTTAGATAATGGTCTAGGAAAAAAAAATCACTGCATTTCTTTATCACAACTATAGGCTTCATACTCAAAACAAGTTATAAACAGTTGTTCAAATGTGTGGAGTGTTTTAGCTCCATGCTAGTTTAAATCAAGCTGTTCCTTCTGTAGCAATAAGTAAATGAAGGAGCCACAATGTATGAAGAGAAGCGTTTTTTCATTTCAGTATCTCCCAGTTCATTCCAAATTCCCATTATTTGGACTGTCATCCTGACACTGCCTGAGGTGCGTTCCAGCTCTCTGCAAGAGAATCTGCTTTCCCACTAATGGGGCAGTTCTTGCAATGGCAAATGTAATTTTCCACTCCATTACAAATAGTGTGCAGAAGGACCTATTTCTCACTGCACATAGATCAGTTTCTCAGTGAAATCCTGTTCACCAAATATTACAATAGCAGAATCCACTTCAAATACAGGTGCTTTTTCAGGGCTGGACAAACCATGGGCACACCTGAACATTCACTGTTGAAATATTCATCAATGTTAGAGAAAAAATATCCAACATGTTCAGTGAAGGAGTAAGTAAAGAAGAAACTGAGAAAGCAACACAGTCATGATACTTTCTCAGTATACTCTTTGCCCACTGCTTTTCTTCAACAGTCAGCCATAATGCAGATTTATAGAGTGACTCTTCTGGAGTAATTTATCTAGATTCACAAATCCATTAAAAAAACAAGCAGTGGCTTAACTACATGTTGAATGTCTTAGAAAGTTCAAAATTAGATGCCTTTGCAGTAAAATAAAACTCAGGTAAAAGTAACTCAACGCTCTTTAACAAGAAAAATAGCTATGTCCAGCTATATTTTATATTTATTAGCCTATATTTATTTCTCTTTATCACTACATAATCCAGACAATTTTACAAAAAGGAATGAAAATGATCACAGAAGAACTTACCTGTTCTATGTTTCATAATTCATTATAAATTGTTCTCATGCAATGTATGGCTAGGCTTCACGAACAAAGATCCTGGGAGGGCTCCACCCACGCTCCTCATCAGTGCCTTTTACAAGCACGCTGATAAAAAGAGGATAGCGGATAGCACCCTCGAGCCTGCGCAATGGATTTTTTTTAGGTGAGACACAGCATATGCAGAGTTGGACCCACCCTTTAGTCCTAAGGTTCATCTGCCAGGGCCTAGCAAGCTTGGACGCTGACAGCGAGGTCCTTAGGACGGAGGTTTAACCTCTTAGATGGAAGGCCTTAGAGGGCTAAACAAGCTCCATCTGCCTGGGTTTGGAATCAGAGTTGTCCCTCTCCTAGGATGACTGCCAGAAGGCTAATGAGCTCATCCTACCCATACAAGGATTATAGGAACATGGGTCTCACTCCCCACACTTTACCGTGGGCAATGAGTTTAATGCTCCCTCTGCTGTCGGCACAGTTATCGCACCAGGGGCCACAGGAGACCCCAAGTGATTTTCAGACTGTGCCCATTCTCATGCAATACTCTTCAGGAAACAGTAATTCTATGTCCACTGTTTAAAAGAAAGAATGCCTCTGTAAAAACACTGCATAAAGAACTGCTTTTAGGATTTCTGTGCCTGGAGTTATAAGAATTACATTTATTAAAAAAAGGATAGCATTTTCAATAAAACCTGAGAGTTTCAGAACACAAGTTTCACAGTTTTCCTCTTTCTAACATGTTACAAAAATAACAATACTAAAGTAATTTAAATGAATAGTAGGACTCTATCATGAAAGGAATGTAAAACAAACCTCCTATAGACTCTTGTCATGGAGTAATTTAAAACACTAAGGATTTATTGTACGTCATATTCCCTTTTGAACTTTTGAATTTGGATATGGACAATATCTCTTTAAAAGAAAGGAGTCGGTGGCTATTTTTCTTCGGCCGCCTCCCCCCCTCCCACATTCCTTCTTTCACCCACAAAAAGAATTTGCTGGGAGGAGCCGAGAAAGACTGATAAGGAAGAAAAACGAAACCCCGCACCTGCGCAGATGTAAACCATCATCGCGGCATCTCTGGACGGGGTGGGGTGGAGAGTTGTAACCCTGAGGCATCACTCAAGAGAGACAACAAACAGCAAATCACGGACTGTGCGGAGGGATNACAGTATGTATTCCAGCACCATTTACTAGGCAGAACAATTAACAAATATATTCCAACTATATTCAGCCATATGTACTTCCAGGACTGAGGCTAAAGAAGGCTAAAAAGAAGATACTTTATGATCTAACAAAAAATAAAAATTGCTTTTGCATTAATCAGGGTTCAATAAAAGAAGTAGAAAGGTAATTCTGCACTATTCAGGACCATATTCACACTTTCTAGTTCATATGGTTATGCTAGTTCAAGATTTCTGATGGGAACATATTCTCAGATATGCATCAGCATTTCTTAAAGACAAACATGATTAAGCTAAACAAGCAATAGTTTTCCTTTTCAGAAAAGTGAATTTTAAAATAACAGGCTTTCCTTTTTTTTTTTTTTTTAATGTGATAATATTTGCCTCTTTAGCTTCAAAATTAATTCATAAAGACTACTTGAATGAAAATCTAGGAAAATGAGATCTAGAGCCTTGGAGTACAAAAATGCAAAGACCATGTCTTTATTTCATGCCATCACCATTTAATTACTCCTAGACAAATAAGCAGTCTACATAGAATGCCTTTAGCTTCTTCCTTCCCAAATATGCAAACCTGGATAGCACATTTTAATCTAACGGTTCTACCATGAAAAAAATTTTCATCATAATTTTGAAAGTCTGCAGAATCACTGTTGTGGCAATATGGAGACATCTATGTAGATATCTATCACTGTTGACAGCTTTCTAACTAGCTATTCAAAAGTTCAGAAGTATTAAAGAATATAGAAATATCACTTCTGGGCAACCTTCAAAGACTAAGCATCAAATCACTGATCTGAATGATAAAGGCAGATGACAGGTGACTATAGTAAAAGAAAGAATGGTAATAAAGTGACTACAATGGACACTTCCATAATTTATCATAGCAAGAATAAGAAAAGCACCTTTCTGTAGCTGATGCAGTGTATAACATAGAGCTATTCTGCTTCTTTAGGTGGTAAGCAGACAATAGTCAAGCAATTCAGACAGGCACCTCTGTGATTTAGTTATTGATGTCTCCCAGGCAGACGCAGTGACACACTCAGTGAAGTGGCATGGAATGACAAAGCACCCACATTCTTGAATAAACTGCAAATACAACTGATTAACTTTGAATGACTACTCAAGCAAGCCCAAATATGAATGCTTTAAATACCTTTCCATTTTGTTGTAGCTCTACATTTTAAAATGTTACACTTAGCAGAATCTCTCCAATTGCCCCTGTCAGTTCCAGACAAGAAGTAACATTTTCCCTTTGAATAACACTTGGTTCTAAATTTTAGTAAAGGCAAACCTTATTCTGGAGACAACAGAAATAATACCGATAATTTTACAGCTTGGAATAATTTACAAAGGTTTACAGGAATATCCTGATAGGAATGTGTATTTACAGTCATTAGTTAATTCATAGTAAAAGAATCGCTTGAAAGGGCTATCAGGGTTCTTTCCAAAGGTAATGCCTCAAAGAACCTTTCAAAGACAATTTAAAGTTAGAAACCTGACTTAAGAAGCAAACCCTAACTTGATTAGGAAAGATACTTAACCAAATATCCCAACTCTAAGTTAGCCATTAAGGAGGTATTCAAGGTGAGACTTGACGGGGCTCTGGGCAACCTGATCTAGACGGGGATGTCCCTGCCCACTGCAGGGGGGTTGGACTGGATGACCTCCAGAGGTCCCTTCCAACCCAGATGATTCTGTAATTCTGTGAGGTGCCATCTCTTTGATTTTAAGCAGCTTACAACTTAGAGACAATTACTTTTTCCTATTTAAACTAAATATACTCCAAATTTATTTCAAGGATTAAAATAACTTCTTTAGTTAAGTAACATATAGAGCAAATCCCCTTACAATTCAGCATTCTCACATATGTATAGTAATATAGGTGAAATATAGAGGCTATATTTACAAATATATCTTAATTATGTTTGTTATAGCCTACATGACAATACTCAGCCTAATTCCACAAGAAGGTACAAAGTAGCTACCATAAAAGAGTGCTTTTATTTTCTAACTCTCATAAAGTTTACAGGCAAAATGCTATTGATGTAGTCTTGCTTGGTCCAGCAGGTCAGAAAAGACATAACTTCTCTGAAGAACTGCCCATATATTTATACTGTTCAAGAGAAACTTTACCAAGACGAGAAGTTGAAGGCTAGAAAACTTCATCCACTGCATGGATCTACCACACTGGTTTTGGGCCTGAGTTAATATATAAATGCTTCAGTACTTCAAAGGAAGACAGCTGTGTTGCGTCATGGAATGGAAGAGAATAAGGAAAATTCAGGTTATTTTATTGCTACAGATAGTTGCTGAAGATAGGGCAAAACCCCTCTAAATAACAGCAGCAACAAACCCAAAAGAGCAACTAGCCAAATATAGTGGAAATACCAAGTTACTCAGATATCTACTCCGCCTAAGAATAAATACTATTCATAATGACTCTGGCATGTTTGGATGGCTCTCCAAAATTATGTCTACTCAAGTTTGCTAAAGAAATGAATTATGCAGTGGAACAACAGGAATTATAAACTGTGGGTATATATTTACAAATTACTGCTAGTTTGGATTTTGCTAATAGTCTTAATTCTAACAGAATTGCTATGCAGCTCATTACTTAGAGGAGTCTATCATTTTTCATCCTCTTGTACTAGCAATACTTTAAACCATAGTGTAATTAATGTAATTAAGTTATTAATAAAGATTGAAGGGGTTGGACACTGTGTGAAATACTTAATTTTGTGTATCTTTAGCTGACTGACTGTTTAGGTTTGTATTTCAATTGTCAGCCAAATTATGTGTAATTAAGCCAAAGCAGAGATCTGTCTCTCTTTTAACCAGTGATGATGTCAGATAGATTCATAGTTCTGGGTGGTGGCTGGTAAATCTGCCCACTCTTTTCTATCTGTTGTATTTTCCTATTATGCTTTATTCATATACTACATGCAGCAGTGTATTCATACTTGAATTTCTCTATTAGTCTCTATTATACGCAGAATAGATGGTTACGCTGCAAAAATAAAACGCTTTGAATTTATCTAATAACAAAATGGATGAAGTCTTATCCTAATGCAATTTACTCCGTGGCTGTAGTAATTGGAGCACCAGTGTGAACCTGCTTCCTGTCTCATTGTTCTACTTCCTCACTCAGCTTCTGTACAAAACTACTTGTAGAAAAAAACCCCAAACTTCTGTCTTACTTTTGTTCAGGGCAGGTGCTGCATTGAAACATACAGAACTTGAAAGAGATTGGCATGATTTGTTCTACATGTAGTCCTTGAGTTGGAAGTTGATGACAAATCTACCTGAGAATCCCGGAATAAGTTTTGGCCAGGCAGAACAGCTAAGATAATCTGCTGGTGTAATGGAGATATTTCTCTGACTCCTTAGCTGTTCTAATGCGTTCCTGCAAAGGCTTGCCATTATGTTAATACTTGGAGGCAACTACTCACATGTGCACGGGTGCTTCACATTGTCAGTAGCATTAGCCCACATCTGAAAGATTGACCATATTTTGCTGAATTACGAGTTGTAACTGATTTCAGCAGACCTGAAGTTGTTCTTATATTTCTGTAAAAGGTTGCAATTTTCAAGTTTCATATATATGTATCATATCTCATGAATTTTAATGCTAGCTTTCCATTCTTTTATTTATTTTTATTTTTAATTAACCTCAGCAACCCTCCAAAACCACTTAAAGCAAAACAAACAACAGAAACATATGGGTAAAGTCAATAAGAGTTACCAGGTCTTAAAATCATTTCAGGTGTATCTTCTGCAATCAAGCCTTGAAGGTGCCTGACATTAGACCATACTCTGGCTTATAGACAATCAGGGTGATAAAGCTCTACATATTGTGGAAGAAAAGATTATTAGGATAAGTTCACAAAGGGAAATCATGCTTGACCAGTCTGATAGCGTTTTATGATGGTGTGACTGGCTGGGTAGACAAGGGAAGAGCAGTAGATGTTGACTACCTTGACTTCAGCAAGGCTTTTGACACAGTCTCCCATAACATCCTCACAAGTAAGCTTAGGAAGCGTGGGTTGGATGAGTGGACAGTGAGGTGGGTTGAGAACTGGCTGAACAACAGAGTTCAGAGGGTTGTGATCAGCAATGCAGAGTCCAGCTGGAGGCCTGTAGCTAGCAGTGTTCCACAAGGGTCAAGTACTGGGTCCAGTCTTGTTCAACATCCTCATTACAGACCTGGAAGAGGGGATGGAGTGTATCCTCTGCAAGTTTGCTGATGATACAAAACTGGGAGGAGTGACTGACACACCAGGAGGCTGTGCTGCCATTCAGTAATACCTGGACAGGGTAGAGAGTTGGGCAGAGGGAAACCTCATGAAGTTCAACAAGGGAAAGTATAGGGTTCTGCACCTGGGTAAACCCTGCACCAGTACGGGTTAGGGTTTAACCTGCTGGAAAGTAGCTCTGCAGAGAAGGACCTCAGAGTCCTGGTGGACCAGTTAACCATGAGCCAGTAGTGTGCTCTTGTGGCCCAAAAGGCCAATGGTATCCTGGGCTGCATTAAGAAGAGCATGACCAGCAGGACAGGATAGGTTCTTCTCCTCTACTCTGCCCTAATGAAGCCATATCTGGAGTATTGTTTCCAGTTCTGGGCTTCCCAGGTCAAGAGAGACAGAGAACTACCAGAGAGAGTCCAATGGAGGGCTACAAACATGATTAGGGGATTGGAACATCTCTCTTGCAAGGAAAGGCTGAGAGACCTGGGAGTCTTCGGCCTGGAAAAGAGAAGAGTGAGAAGGGATCTTACCAATGCTTATAAATATATAAAGGACAAGGGTCAAGAGGATGTGGCCCATCTCTTTTCCTTGGTGCCCAGTGATAGGACAAGTGACAATGGGCACAAAATGGAACACAGGAGGTTCAACCTAAACATAAGGAAATAATTCTTTCCTTTGAGGGTGTTGAAGCACTGGAGTCTTCTCTGGAGGCTTTCAAAACCTGCCTGGATGCATTCCTGTGCAACCTGCTCTAGGCAAACCTGCTTTAGAAGGGGATTAGTCTAGATGATCCCCAGAGGTTACTTCCAACCCCTACTGTTCTGTAACTCTGTGATTTATCAGTTGCATCAATATGTCATAGTGAATTTCAAAGAAGTACAAAAGCAAGGGGTTTATGTTATGAATGAAACAACTGAAGATTGATATTTGTGAGCTTTCTATTGAGCTCTGATTTATAAGTATATTCTTATAAGTCAAGGGAACAAGCTTTCATCTAGTCAAAAGACAAAGAAGCTCCTAAATAGATCACTGTCTTGGGCATCTTGCAAAAAGTTATAAAGAGCTTTACTATTCCTATTCTTCCATCCACAGCATTATTTTACTGCTGTAACATTAAAAGGCATTTTCCAACTCACAAATATAAACTGTCTACACAGCTACAAAATGCTGTGAAGAACAGCCGTTAATACCCCAACTCTTCTTTGCTAAATTATACTGAAAGTAAAAATTGAAACTAGAGAGTAAGCTAACTTAGCCACTTATAATGGACTTGTAATAAGCCAATGATTTTAACTGCAACAATACTGTCAGTGACTACACAGTTCCCTAGACTGCTAGAATTTTTTCACAGGCTTTGTCTTTTATAAAGAGAAGACTTTTCTACCTAAATTTACCATGACAGACACAAAGTATAAACACATGAAAAAAGTCTTAGCGAACCACCATTTGTATTTATTGTATTTCAGCTCCTGGATAGATTTTTTTTTTCTTTCTCTTTCATTTACAGTCATTAAGGACTAGGCCATTTCAATTCAAAGTGACTGTAGTACGAATATCATGTGGAGCTCATGAAAAACTTTTTTAAACAAAGAAATGTGTATCAAGTTTTCAGAATATCCTTCTTATTCAGTGAGAAACACAGTGGACCTTTACCTTGTTTACACTCTTGTAGTCATAAAAGGTTTATGAAACACTACAGAAAGCTGACTTTGCTTCTGAGGCCCATCAATAAGAGCACTTTAAGCTAAGAAAGGCAAACTTTCTGCCCACCCCCACTCGTCCCATTAAAGGCTCATGAGGCGCTCTGGTCAATAAAAGCAGTTGGAGATGTCCTTGATCTTTCTGTGTCTTTTATAGAAGCCAGATGGCTTGGCTCTGGAACATCTCATGATTTAGTGACATGAGGAATTAAAGGAAGAGTTCAGAATTAGCAAAATGAAACTACATGATAAAGAGTTACCAAAAAGCAAAAGTATTATGTTTTGTTTTGGTTTGTTTTTTTTCTCTGCTAGAATGCTACATATACTTCAGACTCTCTAAAAATCTCAGAGAAAAATATTAATGGGCTCTAAGAGTATATTTCTTCAGTTCTGGGCAAAGGATTTGAAAGCCAGAAAAAAATATTCCAAACCTTTCCCCTTGCAGTCAGGCAGACTTTGTCCAATATGCCTACCAAGTACATCATACATTTTGTTTTAGTTTGGTTCAGTCATCTCTTACTCTCAAGACAGAAGCACTCCTGATATAAGAGCAGAGTCATCGATATCACAATAGTAAGACAGTTAGTTGGATTCTACAGCATGCTAATAGAAATTGAATACTGTGTATAGGAATAGAGCAAGTAGAGTGTTGAGGAGTCACCATTATCTAAATAAAACAAATAATAGACCAAAATATACCCTTGCACACACACAAATCTTTTCACCAAGAGATCTGAGAACATTTCTTATGCACTAACTGGGATGTTGGGTCTCCAAAACCCTAAGAAATACATATTTAAGCTGAAAAATCCCTCAGCCAGAAGCTCAAATTCAATTCTTTCTTCATCATAGATCTGTTTAGCTCTCAAGCTCTTTTAGGTACTGTATTTTATTTCATATTTTCTCAGCACCATAATAACAAACAATTGCACACCTTTCTCATGCTATCAAAAATTATTTAATAATTATTCCTGAGACAGAGAGCTTGTTTTGATTCTTTTATTTACTCTACAGTTCTGTTACATATCATAGATTGGTGTCATGTTTGAGTTTCATTCCTGCCCTCCAGCAATATCCCATGTGATTTTCTCTAAGATCTTGTGATGGTTATTGAAGACTTTGTTTTCACAGAAAACATTAGCCCTCAGTTTTGAAGAATTGCTTGAGGTGGGAAAAGAATTTGAATTATACCCTGCTGAATCTGTCATCAAAGTGAATTATTACTGTTTACAGTTATGTTCATTAATTTTACTTGTATCTGTCCATCTAGATAATAAACATAAAGATAGAATGCATATAAAGAGACATTCTATGAGGCTGCAAAACAGAATAAATATATGTGTGTATATATATATATGTATATATATATACATATAAAGCCATAGCAATTAGATATGCCAGGATTAATGTTGCTTGTTGAAGTGTAATTGAAACCTCTTTTGTACAACTACTCTTCACATGACAGCAATATTAACAAATCTAATAGCAGAGCACAGAGTGTAAACCTTTTCTCTCAGGTTAATATCTAAAATACAAGAAGATAGTCGCCTTGGTTCTGTAGTAAACTATTTACTTCCTATCTCCAAAGGCACCATGCTTAGACCTAGGAAGACAGGAGGAATGTATCTGTATAATTATAAATTGGACATACGATACAAGGCACACAAGGAGGAAAAAACTGAAGGAAGATATTTCTAATAGTGCACAAACACTGAACACTTCGTTTTATCACCTGAAAGATATTTTCACATATGCAATTTCCTAGATTAAAAGATCTACATACTAGAATACTGATATCTTGCAAAGGTCAAAACTACCCCTTGAGAATCAGTATAGAATCATAAAATTGTCAGGGTTGGAAGGGACCTTAAAGCTCATCTAGTTCCAAACCCCCTGCCATAAGCAGGGACACCTCCCACTAGAGCAGCTTGCTCACAGCCCCAGCCAGCCTGGCCTGCAAAACTGCCAGGGATGGGGCTGCCACCACCTCTCTGGGCAACCTGGGCCAGTGTGTCACCACCCTCATGGGGAAGAACTTCTTCCTAACATGCAACCTAAATCTTCCCTCCTCAAGCTTGTATCCTTTCCCCCAGTTCTATCTCTGCCTGACATCCTAAAAAGTCCTTTCCCAGCCCTCTTGTAGGCCCCTGCAGATCCTGGAAGGCCACAAGAAGGTCTCTAGGAGCTTTTTCTTCTCCAGACTGAATAATCCCAACTCTCTCAGCCTGTCCTCATAGGAGAGGTGCTCTAGCCTCTGATCATCCTCATGGCCCTTCTCTGGACACACTCCAGCACATCAACATCCTTCCTGCACTGGGGGCTCCAGAACTGGACAGTATCCTGATATGCACAGCTAAGACATGTATCACCAAGACAAAACTCTAGCTGCCTCACTTTTTTGAACCAGAGAAAAGACTACTGAGTGGATTGCACATGCTACTATAAGACACAGGAAATGTCCAAGACTCAAAAAAGATTAGCAGGTTTGAAGGGGACTTCTTAGCATATATCTAGAGAAAAGCAAATTCCTAGATGCAATTAAGCTGTATTTATGTTTTCCAATCAGCATATTGCAGTACATATGAAACATGGATGGGCTGATAAATCACATTTAAAAGTCTTCCTGCAATGTTCACGATACACAACTCTCAGTGCACTTCACTGTGTAAATCCAGCATTATGTAACAGGGATCCTTTGCTCCAAATCCAAAACCTAGTCACCTATGTCCTAACAAGACTGCAAATAAGTCTCTTTGACTGATAATACTCATAATTCTAAATCACAATGACTCAGAAAGGAGGAGGGATTTAATCTTCAGTCATCAAAAGTTATATCAATGTTTGCAATTAGTTTTGGGAAAACATGACAAAAATATTCTTGGCATAATTATCTGACAAAGTGAAATCTTTTCCCTTAGGTAATAAAGGTTAACTTTTCATCTTCTAGTACTATCCAATGACTTCACATCTGAAGAGCTTAAAGTATTCTTTTTCATCAGTTGACTGAATAAATAGTCAACTGATGCACTGCTCATTTTCCACATCACCAACACTTTCATCAGCCTACACCCTCAATATAAGCTTCAGAATAAGAATTACAACGTCACTAAGTCAGCTTGGCTATAGGTTTTGAGTGGGTTTTGACCCACAAGCTCGCTTTTTTTAATAAAAAGCCATCAGCTAAAAAACCCTGTACTTGTTATTTCATTGTTTCCTTATATGACCAAGCATATTTCTAAACAGGAAAACTAATAAAAAGGAAATAAATTCAACCTAAGAGTAGTACTATGGGAAAAAAATAACAATAAAATGAATTAAATTACTTAAATTACTTGCTTTGATATTGTGATTTTCATAAAATATGTTTGGTTCTACTCTGTAAGGTTTTCTCCTTCTTCATGGTCTCCCAAGTTAGTATACATTATTTGTAAAACAAAGTAAGTTCATAATAAAACCAGTGTGAAATACCACAAACAAGGACTATGATGATGGAGTTACATGAAAAGCAAATGTATACCTATAATTATAATGAATAATATTGTATATATTCTATATATTATAATATATAATATAATAAATTATATCATATAATCAGCAAATTCAATAAAATGTTTTCAAACCCCTCCATGTAAATTGGGTGGCTGTGCCCCCATTTATAACAGACACAGATGGATAGCTGAAAAATTGCTTCTAACTAAGTCTTAGGCTTGGAAGTCATTTTTTAATATGTGATTTCAATCATGTCTGCACTGAAAAGTAACACAAACTTCAGTTAGTTATTTGCTCTGAGACTGCTTTACTCTTGGAATTCACACACTGCGGCTTTCTTTCCTTTCACCATCTACTCCCACAGAATGTACCACCAGCCTTGGCCTCACAGCTTCTGATACTCTCCTGCTTCTGGACCTCAACCTTCTTGATATTTTTCACCACTACATATTGGATGTCAGGCTAGGATGTTCCAGGATGACTAATACATCATATCAAAGCTTTAAGGGTAGTTACAGAAGACTTATGTGTGATTCCTCATTTTTAATCATTTTAATCAAGCTGACTTAAAAGAATATTTAAAGGATAGGCAAGGACAAAAGTACACTGAAGAGAAAACAATTGTCAGTGGCAAGAAAAAATAAGGATGCTAGTTCTCAGCTTCAGACCTTCATTTTCCACAAATACAAAGCCAAATAAAAATATCCTACATATACACAATGTGGATGTTTACACTACAGACCAGTGCCTGTGGGAGCTGTGAAAAGCAAATAAAATGAGATTGAATTATTTGCTGTGGAAATATGATTTTCATAAAATATACTTGCTTCTGGTTTTTTTAAGGTTTTTCCATCTCTGAAATTTTTTATGGAATTTAGCATATTCACATTCACAGCAAAAGATTAACGAGATAAAATTTAATGGCACTGAAGCAGGCACTATAGTCTTGGAGGTTAATAATTCATTAAATATACAGCACAATATCAAGACAAGGTTTTGGTTTTGTTTTTCTCTAAAAACACAAACATTTTTTTCAAGCTTATGTCTTAGTTTAAAAACTATCTAAGCTCACCTGCCAATACTTCTACTACAGAAAAGCTCCTCTCCCAAGTGCTACTAAGATCTACTTAATGAGGATGTTAAAACAAACAAACAAAATAAGAAAAAAAAAATCAAAAAGCACCAAAAAGACCTAGAAAAAAACCTTAACACAAAATTCACAAACCTGGGCAAAGAACTGAAATAGAAACACTGCAACTCATCATTACAAAAAATAAAGGCAATGGCTTCCACAACATCCTTTCTGTGGACTTCTCATTTCCATAAGGTTCAGATACATGAAGAGTGTTTGATTGTTTTTTTGTACTTCTAATGGATAACCTATTACATTTCATACTGAAAAAAATCTGGTTTGATAAACAAACTGTACAATGATAGGTATAAGAATAAAGCTACTTGATTTCATGAAACAATTTTGATACCCATTGGTACAAACTGACCTGATTTATTTTCTCATGCATGGAATTTGTAGCAGTCAAGAAACAGAGAGGATTTAGCACTTACTACATTCAACACAGGGTGATTTTATGGTCGAAGGTTATAAAATCAACATCTAGAATAATTTATAAATACTCACAAAGGGTGTGTCACATTGAAAAACAAACAAATGAAAATTACATTCCATTACTTGTGATTAGAGTGTTTTCCTCTAGTTTTTATTACAGACAGGTTTTCCAGTTACAATTCCAACTTGTAAAAACCAGTAGCTGGTTGGTTTGTTTGGGCTTTTTTTTTTTGCTTAATTTGCAAGTACCATGCTATAATTAAATAAAATTGTCCATCCTTGTGTGACATTGTGGATTGAGTGTCATTACACCAGTTCATAAGGGGCTGTTTGTTCAGCTGCACTAATGCACAAATGACTATCCATGTTAATACCTCATGACTTAAAGGTTATTGTGACCGTAATCCAACTCAAAGATGCATTACTTTCCTTAAGAAAACAGCTTCTGTTGTTATTGTGATATAAGGAAAGTTGCTTTCTTAAGAGTGAAGAGTAAGACAACAAAAACCTCCAGGCTGGAATTGAATGACAGAAGGACCAAACAAGTGATTTAAAATATTAATTAAATCATTAAAACAAAATTATTCATTGCTGAACATCCTGACCTTCAAACATGATCAGAAGCAGGCATATCAATCAAGTCCTTACTAAATTTTCTGGCTAGTATCTGCAAGTTTGAGTTACTACTGTGCTTCCACCAGGCAGGTGATTTGAGAAGTCTTTCCCAGTCTTTGTTTTTCTTTAATGTTAGCATAAGACAACACTGTAAGAATAGCAACTCCACAAGCTACAGAGGCAAAGACCCTGTCAGTATTCTGCTAATACAGTGCTGGGAAACCAGAATATAAAGCTCATTTCTCTGTAATAGCAATGAACAAATGATTCAGCATGACAAAATGGTCTTGGAAGACAAGTTATTTGCAGGAGGTATAAAAGCTATATGACAATCAAGGTGACAACAAGACAACCTTTCACTTTTCAAAACAGTTGTTTCCTATTAGACCACTTTGACAGGGATCAGAAGTGAAATTCCAGCAACCAAGCCAAACTTGGTTTCAAACAGAAATAGTCAGTAGTCTTCATGGGAATATGGCTAGGAGAGTAACAACAAAACTAACCACTATCCTAGTGGTCATAACTCCCAAGATCTAAATCAAGTACAGCTCACATCCTTTCCCACTCAGTCACATCTGTCTAACTGATATCTTACTGCAGTGAATTTAGTGTTTTATTAGACTCACACTATCCCAGATCTTCACTCCTCACCAATTCAGCTACTGTTCAAAATTTGCACCCCTTTTCTGAGATTCTGATTATCGTGCACCTACAACTGAGGCCATTATAGTTATTTTTTGGTCAGGTTAGTTTTTACTTCTATCTTACTGTAGGTTAGTTTTTACTTCTATGTTACTGTAGAACATTCCCTTTTGCAGGAAAATGTCATTACCCTCACACAGAAAGCTCACGGAAGGAAATCTATGTTTCTTTGGTATCACTGGTGAGCATCACAGTCTTAAACTGAGATCTTAAGATGTGTTTTATCTCCAGAATCAATTGATGTCTATGGAGAGGCAGTCACTGAATATAGTTGAAGTTGTTTGGTTTCAAGCTGTTTCTGGTTTTGTGGGGTTTGGGTTTTTTAAAAAAAAAAAAATAAAATCCCAAACCTGAAAAATTCTCAGATGACCAATTTAGATTATTAAATTTAGAAATAAAAAAAAGTTTGCCACTCTTTTGAGGATATGTTCTTGAATTTATGATTCTCAGGCTCTTCTCAAAGTAAGGAAATACCCTTTGAAATATGACAAATGACAAAAGAAAGATTCTAAAAATTACACAGGGGAGTTGCAATCCATGTGGAAATAACTTCTTTTGTAGAAATTACTTATGTGGGCTTTTTTTTTTTTTATTTGGTAACACAACAATAGTATTGTTACTAGTTCATGTTAACCCTTTTAGTTACACCTGACTAAAAAAGAAAAAGTCACAGAATCACAGAATGGCCAGGTTGGAAGGGACCCTAAAGATCACCTAGTTCCAACCTCCCCGCACTGAGCAGGGGTGCCAGTCACTAGACCAGGTCACCCAGGGTTGCATCCAGCCTGGCCTTGAACACTGCCAGGGATGGGGCATCCTCAGCCTCTCTGGTCAACCTGTTCCAGTGCCTAACCACTCTCCAGGTAAAGAACTTTCGCATAATCTCTAATCTAAATTTCCCCTCCTTCATCTTATAACCATTCCGCCTTGTCCTATCACAGTCTGACCGCTTAAAAAGTCTCACCCCTTCTGTCTTATAATCTCCCTTTAGGTACTGGAAAACTGCTATAAGATCCCCTCGAAGCCTTCTCTTTTCCAGGCTAAATAACCCCAACTCTCTCAGCCTATCCTCATAGAGGAGGTTCTCCAATCCTTTAATCATCTTTGTGGCCCTCCTCTGGACTCGTTCCAATA
>VWZO01002313.1:81310-182467 GCA_013396975.1 Bucco capensis
TCGGTCACCCCTCATCAGCTGCTGCGATCACTCTATCATAGAAGGCCTGTTCTAGTTGCAAAGTTCTCTCAAGCTAAGGAATATATCTAGCCTAATGGTATGGTTGTTTCAGTAACTGGAAAAAAACATCAGTTCAAAGCATAATTCTGAAGATTTTTTTCATGCAAGTAATTACTGTACCATTATGTGGGGGTGGGAAGGGAGATGAAGAGGAGGGTGATAAGGAGGGAGAAGACAAAGTCTCTGGAACAGAAGATAGAACAGAACATAGGGAGAGATTCCAGAACTGTTGAATTAATTGTGCTCTTCAATGTTGTGAAGCAAGTTAGCCTGTCAGTACAAAGACCCATTCTCCCATTCCTTTAAGTCCCTGGGATAGGTTAACCAAAAGTTGGATAATTGCTACTGACACAGACATGGTCACGGGATTAGACCCTGCTAGTACCACAGAGGAAAAGTGCTACCTCCACACTGCTCAAGTGCCTCTTGAGAAACAGATGCTGAGTACATTTAATTCAGTGTTCTCATTTCCCCAATAAAGGCACAGCCTTCACCAAGGCAAGAAAGTAATGGGCAGAGAATTGGTATTGCTTTCTTTAAGCTTATTTTTCAATCATCATCTACTTGTGTTGTCTCAAGGCAAGGTTATTAGCTACTCAAAGTGTTGCATGAGGAAAACAGCAGCAATAGTAAATATTCAGATTGGAACAGAAGAAAAGTTTACTTGGCATGCGATAGATAATAAAAGTACTGTTCCCAAAGGAAGATAGGTATGAATTATTTTCTGCAGAAGACTGACCATCAATTAGTAATGCCATGTGAAAGGAGCAAAAGATTGAGATTCCTGACAGTCAGCACTGTCATGTAATCACTTCAGAAGGAAAATGTCTTGTTACTCAGAACCAGCTCAGAACTAGGACGCTGAACATAAGGAAAATGCAGCTGTCAAAACACACCTACTACTGACTTACAGAATAAAAAGAAATGTGCAAAACTAGAGATACCCAACATACAAGTCTAGAATTTAAAACATACAAAGAAGAATATTTCCCTTCTTAAGTTGCAGTTTGTTTTGTTTATTAAAAAGCACATTATTGAGTAACCATCCGTAAACCAATACTACATAATATATTGTTTACTCCCCCACACTCTCCCTTTTTCTCCCTTTTTCACATTATACTATCATCAAGCTACCATACATCCATATGGTGACCACTTGTAACTATTTCACTTGTACAGGCAATTACATTAGATACTATCGTAGCTTCATGCTGTTGAAACAGAAAACACTGCTGAAGTCTACACCACCTTTGTGTAGTAACTGATAATGTAAAGCAATGGACTGTCTACCCACCTCTGTTTAAATGTTAAAATATAGGTGTAACCCTTGTCAAAGTAACAGTTCATTGAACCACTGATCTTTTCTTTTAATTCTCTAAATAAACCTGCCTTCTCTTTGCCAAGTATGGGTTGAATACTTGGGCAGAACATCAAGTCTGCAGCCTCATACAGCAGTGATGAATATTCTGTGGGCTCAGTGAGTTTAGGCCCTTAGGTTTTCCCTTCAAACACTTGGGACCAGTTGCCTAGACTGATGACCACAGTTCACTCAGTTAACACAGTTGCATTACGGAAGCAGTAAGTGTTGTAGAATTGTAAACATTATAGCAAATAATGTCTCAGTTTCCCTGTGCATCTAAAGCTGTACTATTTGCAGCAGCTACCTAAATCAGAGAATCATTAAGGTGGGAAGAGACCTCTAAGATCATCAAGTTCAACCACCTACCTTTCACCACCATGCCACTAAACCATGGTCCTAAGTACCACATATACACTTTTCTTAAACACCTCCAGGGATGGTGACTCCACCAATTCCCTGGGCAGCCAGTTCCAATGCCTAGCAACCCTTTCAGTGAAGAAATTTTTCCTAATATCCACATTTTTCCCAATATTCAAATAAATATCCATATAAATAAGAAGGCAGCAGAAGAGAGAGAAGTATCCTTATCCCATGCAGAGAAAAGCCTCCCTAGAGGAGACTTGCATAATTCAACATATAAATATCATAAGCCTGTCAATGAGACATTATAGTACAACTATCTCATAAAGAAAATAGATGCCATTTAAAAGTATCCTCTGAATTCAGTGTTAAACAAGGTCCCTCACCTCCAGCCCATAGGATCTTGATTCCTTTTTTTCTGGACCCACACTATCTCTACAGAGTGAGGTCTCTCTTTTTTCTTACTCTCAAGACCAGTAGCATCAGTGATTTCTCTAGGTCAAACAATTTCCTCTCTCAGAAGAGCATTTCATAAGTGTTTCCATCACTTATGAAGGCTGTTTTTTGGTCTGTTCCTTGTTCCTTCCAGCAGTCTCCCATGACTTTATTCCCGCTGCAAACTCCTTCTTTGCTGGTTCTTTTGCTCCTTGCCTGCTTCAGTGTATGCTTAGGTGGGCTTTTTTTCAAGCAAGAACCGGTCCCTTACTACCTCCAGAGGGTCTCATCTAACCAACAGTGTGTGCAGCAGTAAGGTGTGTAAACAAAGAAATTTTCTCTCTCTCTGTTCAGTAATACAGGGGGTTTGTTCTAATTGTTTAGGTTTGGGTTTTTTTGAGTTTTTGAGGATTTTTAAAAAAATCTATAGTCCACATATATCATATTCAAAATAAACCAGTTAAACACCATGCACTAGAAGGGTCACATTTTCAAAGGAATATTACATGCTTTAGTTCATGGACTTCAGAGGTACTGGTGTTATTCTGATTCTTATGGTAAATGCCTGATGTCCTTAGAAGATGCAACTCTTGTTTCTCCCAGAAGTGTCTCTCATAGACCTTTTAAATCTTCACATACTCAATTTTATTTTAATAGTCATAAGTCACATGGCAATATAAATGTTCTCTCATGTCTTGGCTAACACACATGCGAAGCATTTTATTTTGCCTTTATTGCTGATGCCTAAAAGAATATCAAGATCCTGGCATAAAATGCTTATATACAAAAATGGCAAAATAGCACAGACAAAAATATGATGCTTTAACTTTGCAGACTGAAGCTTAACCAAAAAGAAGAAGAAGAAGAAAAAATAAAAGCATAAGCATTAGGAATGAATGTGAGTGTATATCCACCAAAAATGCAGCAAAATTATATAGTTGTGATGACAGAAATTCCAGGAAAGGGGTTTGGGGAAGCAAATAGACATAGATCCAAACCCAGATGTATGGAGGTCAACAGAAGTACTTCTATGTACTTTATCACCCACTGGATTGACCTCACAACTCTTTTTTATAACTATCACTTTGTTGTAAGACTTGCAGTTCAAACTAAAGGTGAATAGTAAGAAAAAATCTTGAGGCATTATAAAAGGATACCGTGGTCCTGCTTCTGTATTTTGAGGGAGCAGGAGGGAAGGAAGGGAAGAAGGACAAATCATCCACAAAGACAGAGCACAGATCCTTGCAACTGGTATTTTGCTGCATCAGCTGTGCTCATCCCAAAGACCCACTTTGTTAACACTCTTAACCACATCTACCTCTTGAGTAACTCTTGTAATTTACACCTCAGGGCACAGATCACAAGATTTTCTCAGGAAAACACTAGCTGATGTCACATGGTTAGTATCTTATCCATATGCTGGATGGCACTTTGCTGTAATAAAACACAGTGAAACAAAATACATTTCCTATCCTAGTTTATTTAGTGACAGCTTTGAAAAAGCTGTATTAAAACTCTACAGGAAATGGGTCATAGATATCTACCAAGCAGGCATTAAAAGAGGAGGTTAATTCACAAAACAGTTCCTTTACTTACATGCTTGTTCTTCAGATTCTGTACCATTTTGGTTCTGCATTTTGAATAACTGAATTTCTTAAATGAATCAATGACCATTAAATTGGTTTCTCTTCCCTCAGTTTTTGCTGCTTCATAACAGCATCTTGGTCTTATTTCAGAGAATAACAGACTTACAGCTCCAGTTTGAGAACTTATGACAAATCTATTGCAAAAATTGCAGGTAACAGAACTGTAAAAACAGATGACAATTAGGAGGCAGAAATGGGAATTAGAAGAGTCTTAGATATAGATAAAAGCCTAAGTTCTAATTTCAGATGCTCAACATGACAGTTTGAAAAAGCATTATCCTTGCATTTTGTTTAAAAGGCATAAAATTATAGAATCAGCTTAGTTAAAAGAGACCTTTCAGGTCATCAAGAACATTCTGAAGTTTGTGAAGTTTGTGAGGTGAGCTGATCAGCCACCCCAGAGCTTCAACTGAGTAAAGGAATGTATTTAAGACACATCTTCAGTGATTTGCCCCAGACAGTTCGATCATGCCTACATGAAGGAAAAAAACTACAACAAAACATTTAATTCCCCAGAAGGTGACACAATTAGTTGTGAAGCTTGCTAAGCACCACTAAACAACAAATAGATGCCTGAGAATGACACCAAATTCTGAAAACATGTAATTTGTTTCTCTAACTAAGCTTATTAGTTTTAGTGGGGACTCTGACATTAGCTCCTTTCCACCGAATTACAGTTAAACTATGGTCTTTCTCACACATTCAAATGCTGAGTACATCATTCATTTCCAGTCATCCCAATAGACTTCAATATATGTACAGTTAGATCAGACTCCAAGGGAACACAAGCTTTTATGCATCAGTCATCAACTAACTGATGAGGTTAAGTAGAAACTTTATCCAGAGACAGGTGATTTCAATAACTGTCCTCTGTGGAGTTCCTTTGAGGCTTTGGTCTGGAACTGGCTGGGATCTGATACTGTAAAAGCACTGGGCAAGGCAAACATTTTAACCACTTCTTGGTTAAGGCTGCACTAACCACTTATCCACCTGCACTGACTTACACACCTGCAAATTTTCCAACACCCATTTTCTGAAGGTATATTCAAATCAGACCAGTTTTAGACAAAATGCTAGTTATAATAGAATCTACAAGAATAAAAAAACCCAGTGCAAATAAAAAAGTGTCTATGAAATAGCTGCTGGAACTGAAAACGAGGCCATGACTGAGGCCTCTTCAAAAACACAATTAATGTATTTAAAAATTAAAATGTTCTTTCTGTGTTTAAATTTTCAAAAGTGTTCTCACTGTTTCCAGTTTACACTTAAAAATAAAGCAAACTTAAACTATTGCTAACACAACCCAGACACATGTTGAATTTCAAGAAACACAGCCTTATCTACAACTAAATATTTATGCAATGTATCTAAGACTGACAATGAGCAGCTTGCAATGGCTTTTTATAAGACATGCTGAGCAGCAATAAATGTTAAAGTGTAAACTTCAGTTTTAAATATTTTTTACAGCATTGCATTTGCTGTTCCAACATTGAGAGTCACAAATAATAGGGCATTTATACTCAGTTTACATACTTGATTTTCAAATTAAGCAGCCCTTTTGCATAAACACACACACTTAAAACTTAGTTACATATAAATGACAAATCATTTTCATTTAGGTCAAAAATACATTGGACCAAATAATTGATTTATGAATTATTATTAATGTATTGAATTATTTATGATTCTGTCAAAGAATGTAATTTGTAGAAAGGAATTTTGGAGGTTTCCTGACTATAGGTAAGTACATACAATTATCTAATGTTAAAATACAGAAGACTACAGTAGATTTACACAACAAAAATTATTCTTTCAACTGTGCAAAAATGACTCAACCGTTTTCTTTTTTCAATCTTTAAACAAAACATAGACTCACAGAAGATATAACGAAGAAAGGATTATAGTAATAAGGCCAAAACTTAGAAAAAAATTAAGGGAAAAGGTATATAATAAATTACTAATCTTCTATGGAAAGCATTTATTACAACTAGAGTACAGAATTCTGTGCTGACCTGATTCAAGTTCTTCTGGAAATGATCTGTTTAATGCATTAGATCTTGTCCTTCTAAATGCCATTTAAACTATTACTTTAAAAACACCAAAAAGATGGAAGAAGGATTAATTGAAGAGACAATAAATAAATAAATTTACATGATACAAAAGCCTCTGTGTCTTCAGGAGCTAAGATGTGAATAAACTCTTTTCACCTACTGCTGGAGTATGAACTGAAGAAGTCTGGCATTTACACACAAGTATAAGAAAGATTACTACTGTGTTCAGTGAACCCTTGCCCACACATATATTGAGATTCTCAAGGGAAAAGTGGGTCACACTCTAATCATAAAAACACACTGACTTGTACACGAAAACATTTTATTACCCTTTAAACTTTTGTTTTTGCAGCTGCAAAACAGCTTTATTAAGAGAGATAACAGATATGTGATCATATGCCATCATGGTAGTGTCTGTGCAGTATTACACTGCTAACACAGCTTCTTTTCAGTGAGAGGTTACTAAAAAGCATAAACACTTCTAGGGACCTCCTATCTCACACTATTAGTCAAAAGAGAAGTCAGTAACCAATGAAATATGTACATCTGATGAACTCACTAATTCACTAACAGTTTCACATTTTCAGAGGTACACCAAATATATTAAAGGATTTTGCTAGGTTTACTTGTTACTACAAGCTAGAAAAAAGTGGACAAAATGGGAAGATTGTATAAAGTTATCTATAAGCCAACCACAGAACCCAAGCTCACAAAGACCGGCATGGCTCTCAATATTCTTCCTGAAGAGAACAGGACTGCTTGTTTAATAAGCACCTTCACATAAAGTAAAATATATAGCAGTGCACTTTAAATTATCATTTACATTACTTTAAAAAAAGAAAGAATTATTTTTAGAAAAGAACATATTTACATTGACCAGAATGTCCTAAAAGGCCTTAAGGCCTTCAGTGAACCATGTCATCCTGCTTCTAAATCACTGCCTTGCATTCCACAGGGAAATTAAAACTGATTCTTATCCCAAACCATAGATATCTCTGACATGATTCAAGAGTAAAAATTAATAGCAGGTAGTCCCTCTGCACTTGTCATGCAACCTCAGAACTGTACACCTGCAAACCACAGAACATTCCTTTCTGTCATATAGTACTAACTCCCATCTCCTTGAACAGTCAACACAAATATGTTCACCTTGCCATAAGTTTAAAAGAGGTCAATTGACCAGGGGTATTTTAGACAAGGATAAGGAGCTGAAGGGTCCTTCCTTTTCTTTCTCCCTTCTCCCCTGAATTAAATTAAGGTCAGTCTAAAAAATACAACTCATACAAGGTTTCTACTTTTCCAGTATCATGTCCAGTGTTAAATCAACTCTTAATCTTGTGTGCCTTGCCTGCATTTTGTTCACTTAATCCATACCTCTAATTGAAATCAGTCTGCAACTGAGAACAAAACTGCCTATCTGAGAATAAAAACAGAGAATTTGAACACAAACGTTTGGGATATGTCAGAGAACACATCTGTTCTGCTAAGAACTGTTCCATTGTAAGAAGACTGAATTTTCTCTCCAAAACTAGGGCTCTTCAAAGACAAAAAAGAGTCAAAATACCATAAGGGATATATGTATTCTGCCTGATTTATTTAAATTGAAAAAAGACATAAGTGCATTTATAAGAATTGCTTTAGCTTTTGAATTTATCAGTATCTTTAATCTTACCTCCATTAGAGTCCTGACAGAATAATTAATTTCAGTCAATCAATCATTTAACAAAACCTCACAGGTGACCCCAAAATAACACATAATCCACCAATAACCAGTCACAACAACAATCTTTAAATTCCTCTGAAGGGAAAATTAAGTCAGCTATGTGTGGCTTGGGGCAACTTAAGCTGTAAATCTCTCTTTTCTGATCTCTTCATATAGATGAAAGAGTAGTACCACTCTGGATTACATAGAACAATTATGTGTTCTAAAAACTCAAGGAGTCGAGTTTCAGACAGCTTTAATCATTACCAATTAACTGCCTCTTTTGCCACCCTATAATTCTTCCACCAATGCCTATGAATGCTCAAGAATCACTTTAAGAAGCTAAGTCTTTACATTTAGGTTTATGGATACTAAAAGGCCTGCTCATATTTGTCAAAAATACCTACCTTCCCTGTCTCTGAATATATTAAGAAAGGTGGAGCAGGCTTTGAGCACCTTAGTAGGCAGCTACCAAGGTGAACACACCGATTGAACAGTGGATGTGGCTTGCATGGTTTGCCCTGGCAACCATTCAGAGAACACAGACATTTAAATTACCATTTCATTTTTTAAGGATATAAACTTGTTGTTCTTTTCTTAAAGCCAAAAGTCATTCTCTTCAGTGGTACTGCCTTTGCTGTTCTAATGATTGACAGTAGGCTTTTTCTAGCTTGCTTACAACAGCCTTTCCCTTGAAATATCACACCAGTGCACCACTCCCAAGAACAGTGCGGATGCTAAAAAAAGACAAGACACAATCTTGCTACCAGAATATTAGCATTATGGGGTCAATCTGAGAAACAGTAGATGAGACAGTGGTAGAAATGCTGATGTCTTCTCTATGCAATGATTCACCAAGGAGAAAGTTTATGAAGACCTTGGTGTAGAGAGCCACTCGGGGTTGCAAGAATATAAAGTCCTAAGAGTCAGAAAATGTGAAGCTCCTGAAATACAAAAGGCTGAGCCTTCTCCAGGAAGATAAACTGACTATAGTTTGTAATTCAACCAAGCAACAGAGTTGTTACTAGAAAAAAAAAGAAACCCAAACCTTAATAAAATTTACTTTTGTTTTTAATTGCTCAAAGCACCTTGTTCTAAAAGCACCATGCTCATATTCCCTAGCAGGCAAAAACTACTAGGTAGCAAAGCTTTCACAGCAAAGCTAAAAATAAGGAAACTCCTCTCAAACAGACAGCAGCAGAAATCAATCCAGCAAAACAGATCAACCCTACCTTTCCAAGGCTGCTGTTATGTCAAGAGGCAACTAACAGAGTTGTTGTAACTCAAGGATCAACAAGAATACACTACAAACTGAGCAAAGAGTGGTAGAGGAAATAATTTATTAGACCAAGGGATAGTTAGGAAAACCGGACAAGATTTTTGACACTCATATTCTTCACATCTGAAGCAGAATCAGCAACATTTGGTCTAAATACTAGTTAATAAAAGCTACCAGGATTTTAGCCAGATTCTGCTAATCAGTGAGATAATCATTTTTTCTTTCAAGAAAAAAACAGTTCATACCTGTGGTGCAGAGGGAGGAGTGTTAACAAGGAGAGGGTGTGTGGCTCACACATCTAAAACCATTTTACCTTCCTTAGGTCTGGTTCTCCAGGCAAGCAACCACTTTGCCTACATCTCTAGGAACCTGGTGAGACTGCTGAACTAAAAACTGACAAGAGATTCTTTATACCTTCATTAGAAACATACTAGAACTTCAGCAGAATGAGCACATTTTGAATTAGCAGCAAGTATTTCAAGATTCAGGTTTAAACTGCCAGAGAGACTGTACCATGGCAAATAAATGCTTTCTCTGTACAACTTTTTGACTTTAAACTGGCTTCTACCTGTCACTGTGTTCATGTAAAGGCTAAGGGAACTCTCACAAAAAGTTAATTGTTTAAAGCCATTTATTCTGGAAAAAAGGGTTGATTTACAGCTCCAATGGAAGTGTCTGAGTGTATATAGGGTGTAAAACAGAAGCATATCCATATGTCATCTATAAAGCAAGGGTTGTATTTTTCAAAAGCATATCTGTGTGGAAGGATGTTATTTTCCCAAAGATGACTCTAAGAAATCCTGTCTTGGACCACATGGAAGCATGATGCGGAGCTCCATTATTACCAGCACAATTCCCAATCATCAGCGTAAAATTCAGCCAAAGTCATAAATTCAGAAAGTTTTATCATCAACACATACAGAAAAAGTATTAAACATTCTTCTTGGTTTATAGGGTACACAGTCATTTTTCAGAAACCACATGTGGAGGCTACCCAGAAAGTTACTTTTGAAGCATCAAGTCTTTGTTATCTCCTGGAAAATGAAGAACCAACCAATCTAGTACAAGACTGAAAAGTTTAGTAGCCTTCAGTTGTTCCTCTGGTGAAGAAGAAAAAGATAGAGAGACAGACAGACAAATTTGATTAGTCTGAACATAAGACAGTCTTGAATGTTAGACAACTGGCACTTCTTAAGAACAGAAATAATTTGAGAAAGTACATATGCTAAAACTGAGCCACATCACACACATACTTGTCCCATGCAGATTTGCTAAAGAATTAAATTGCTCACAGTTTTGAGTCCTTACCACCACATGTGATGTTCTTTATTCAGTCCAGTCACTCAGAAGACATGAAAAGAAGCAGTCCATTAACAGAGCTATGCCAGAAACCCAGCCCTATTCTCTACACAGACTCTTAAGATTTTTTATTGGGTTTCCTAGCTCTGGTTTTGCTTTCTTTCTGTTGTTGTTTTAATCTGAAAGAGGTAAGTACAGCCCTTTTCCAGGATGCTCTTCTTATCACAGCAACTGAACCTAGAAAGGATGTAGTAGACTACTGCATGGTAAAAGCTGAGAACTCTTCCATACCCTGTTGGTGCAGAAAAGTAGCTTTTCTTACTGACCAGGAGTTCTGTATTGGGGTAAAATAAAATGCCTGGTGTTTACTTGGCAGAAACAGGTGATTCTATCTAATCTAGACATGTTGCAATAAAACATTTGAGCTACCAACTGCTGACTGCTTTCTTGTACATTCCAACCACAAAATGTTGGTACCTTGACAGTCATTAAGCACTTCTAATGCCTCAATGAATCAGCCATGCTGCGACAAAAAGTGGAAACTACCACTTTGTTTCCCTATAAATGCAGATTGCAATACCCAAGACAGAAATAAACTAAGCAGTGCTGCTAGGCTGCACTTCTGAAAATTAAGTACTACTGAGATGACTGAAAATTTCTGTATACCCGTGTTTTAGCTAGGCTAGAGTACTTCTCTTTCTACATCACAAAAGACTTTTGGGTTTTCCAACATAGCTAGATCTTTTTCAAAGAAAAAAATTTGTTTTGAGTTAGTCCAGGCAGTTTTAACAAAAAGTACGAAAACGCCCTGCTAACAGAAGCACAAGGGATTCTATATTCTCAAGATCAAATGCAACGAGATTCAAAAGAAATATGAGGATTGAGCTGTTGGGACGTTTAAAGAAGCAGCCCTACCCCAGATCTGGACTGAGTTATATGGGATAGAAGATCTAGTAACACCTTCTCAGTGGCTAAAGGAGACTGCTGCCAGTAGCATGTCCTGCCTATCTGACTCAATAGAAACAGCCTCAGTGTAGTAGAAATATTCCACACCTCAGGCTACAGATTATTTTTGATTTATAAAACTTATCCTGGATATGGCAAATGAGACCATACCAGTACTTCATAGTAATATGAAAGAGATTTAATAAATATCACATTATCTGCAGGTATTTTTAACAGGATGCACATTGTGTTTGTAAAAGCTATGCAGAGCATAAGATTAAACAATGTATTTTGTTAAGTTGACAATAAAATCCATTTTAATAAGTCATACTGCATAGGACCCATTGGTATTATTGGATTGTACATATTTTAGTATTCCTGGCAGTGAGGAAGTAATAAACCTTTTTTTTTTTAAGGGTGAAGGAAGATACTAGGCACATTTTAAATAGAAAAAAGTGACTTTTATAAGAGTTGGGAAGGCAGATATTGTTTGCAGAATACAAACATGCAGTCTGCAAAGGATTAACCCTTACAAATGCAGAAAGAGAGGAGAAGACACTTTGTGGGGCTATAGACCTCTATTTCCTTTCTCTGTGCCCAAACTTTCATTAATGTGAATATAAATGTATTAATCTAAATACAAAATAAAAAAGATATGAAAATTCAGGATATTTGTGTACAGGACATAGTTAGGATTTTACTTGCTTATTTTTATACTCTAATGCACAAAAGTTGTTAGGCATAGACCATGCAGTTTCAAAACATACATCAATATAGCATAGCATGGTTCTATTGTACAATAATATAGATCCAGACAAGGCTGGCCTTGTCATGATTGATTATTCTTTAAAAAAAATAGAAAGAAAATTCTTCTGCTAAGCATAACTAATTGTGATTACACTGTAAAGGCAAGAGGTGACTTTCTCCAAAGTTAAATAAATCGTTTTATAGGCAAAAACTATAAAAAAAAAAAATCCTATCTCTATGAGAACATATTGTGGCCCTTCAAAACTGCACTAGGACCTTTATGCAGGGCTCATTTAAAACAAAACTAACAAAACCAATAAAAAAAATCACAACAAAACAGCAAAAACTATGTATAGTTGAGTAACTATTCAGTCACTTCTTTTATGGATTCCCCTGAATTTAACTTGTTTGTTTACTCCTTTATAGCTATTAGCACAGTCTTGTGATATACGTATTATCCACCTTTTGAAGAATTAACCCAGAGCAGAGAGAGAGAGAGCCAACTTTAAGAAGTTCTCAGGTTTAAAGCATTTCAAGCCTTATTCTAATCTGAAATAAAGATATCACTTGATTTTTCAAGGTACTGAGCGCTCCTAATTCCACGTAGTTCATGATTGCTCAGATGCACAAAGAAAGAAAAATAAACCCTACATATCTCAAAGTCAGGTAGCCAAAAAATAACTCACCAAAATTAGCAGACACTTTAAAATGTAGGCCTCAGTGATTTGACTCTAATTAAATGGAAATTGAAGTCAGAGCCAGGATTAGAAGCCACAGAGGATCCTTTGATCTCAGTTTCACAGACCAGGCTGCTTTTTGCACTATCGCACTTTCCCTTCACTTCAGCAACTCTTACACTGCTTCTTTAGCAGAAGAGCCAAATCAACTACAGGAGTGTGCTTGGGAAGGAATTTTTGGCATGCCTACAAACATCCACAAATGGCATTATCTTCAACAGAGGAGACTGATGTTTCTAAAGTCACAAGTCCTTCCTACAGCTTTGGCCCACTAAACCTTCACAGTCCATGTTTTACCAAGTATTTTACACAGGTTAAGCATAGCTTAAATTGTTCACAATTACACAGTAGCACTTCCAAAATATAGGTAATATGGCATTGCAGAAGACAATAAATACAACCTTAGAAGCTGACAATATACAGGTACTGCAAAGCTAATACTTTATATAAATACACTTGGAGGGCATTTCATACTCTGCCTATATAAACAACCAATTCCTCCTTCTGCCACAAAGCAATTGTCCAAAATTAGTACAGACATTAGGCTCCTGAGAAATAGCATGAGGAATGTTTGGCTTGTGACCTTCAGTTATGCATTGTGATAATTCTGAAGGGATGAGGGTAAAAGTAGTCTTCAATAATCTCACAGCAAAAAGGATTCATATTTTGCCCACATATGACAAAAAAGAGACATGCAAAAAAACCAGAAAATTCGAAAGAAAAATAAATTGTTAGAGAACTATAAACATGATGTAACACAGGAATACACGCAGAAAGTTTACACTTACTGTAAAGGCCTCAACCCAGTGGTTGGCACATTTTGTGTCATCTCCACTATAAGAAATTGAAAATGGAGCTTCACTGTACAGATAAGGCTACACTAGTGTGGTATGACACCATAGAATTGGTGCAGATGTCCCTAGATCACCTGCTTTCCAAAAAAAGTGCAACTGTATAAGAGGGATGAAGAGAAGGCTTTCAGGTACCTTAGCTCTCCCAATACCTGAAAGCAGATGAGTTTAAAACCTAATCTAGCAGCTCTAAACTACATGAGAGCATCTTATTGTGTCACAATAGGGCCAGAATTATTCACTGTGTCTTTCCACCACTGTTAAAGATCACGAAGGTTATTTTTAAAAGTCTTTTTGTAAAAAAGCTGTTCATTAGTCTCAATCTACTAACATAAGTGAACCTTAGTACGTAATAATCATCTAAGTTACTTTTGGAGCACATTTTGTTTTCCTTATAATGTATTTCTGAAGCTATGTATGTATACAATGTATACAAAGATTGAACAATGTGTATTAAGTTGTTCACGTTGGACTGGATCTGTACAGGCTATTCAGATTTTCAGACCATTACTATATCATATGGACAACTCAAGAAGATCTTTTCTCTATGGATTTGATGGGTGGACTGTTCAGTGGATAAGGAACTGGCTGGCTGACCGCATCCAGAGGGTAGTGGTCAATGGCTCGAAATGCAGCTGGAGATCAGTGACAAGTGGTGTCCCTCAGGGCTCTGTACTGGGGCCTGTTCTGTTTAATATTTTTATAAACGATATCGAGAGCAGCATTGAGCGCACCATCAGTAAGTTTGCAGGTGACACCAAGCTATGGGGTGCTGTTGATAAGTTGGAGGGGCGGGATGTCATCCAGAAGGACTTGGACAAACTGGAGNTTCCTTACCAGAAGGGTGGTAGAACACTGGAACAGGTTGCCCAGGGAGGTGGTTGAGGCCCTATCCCTGGAGGCATTCAAGGTGAGGCTTGACAGGGCTCTGGGCAACCTGATCTAGTTGGGGATGTCCTTGCCCATTGCAGGGGGGTTGGACTAGATGGCCTCCAGAGGTCCCTTCCAACCCAGATGATTCTGTGATTCCTCTGCTCTCAGCTGTGTCCATCTTCTCCTCAGGGGAACAACTGGGAGCAACTGTCCTCCAACTCCAACAGCTGCCAGCACAGGCAGCTGAGACCTGCCCTGATGGACAGAGTGGCTGTCCTCACTCTGCACTGAGGGACAGTCCTTTTGCCTAAAAGAAAATGCACTGATGTGACCAGCATTCATTAGAACACACTAGAAGGTGTCTAGCGAAACAGAATTTTTGCAGAGCATTTTAGCACTGCAAATGGAAGCACATTTCTAATTACATTTTTGAATGTTCTTTTCGGAATTTACCATAGGCCTTACAAAGCACTTACTTTTGAATGACATTAAGAGCTGAAAAAAAGTCGTCTTTTTGCTTATCATAGAATCATAGAACAGTTACAGCTGGAAGAGACCTTGAAGATCATCGAGTGCAGCCTTTGTCCTAGCCCTATCAACCTGCTAAATAATGTCCCGCAATGCANTGAGACAGTGTATCATGCGAGACAGTGTTGTGAAAATACTAACTGGTGGTCAAAATAAATTGCTATAAGTAGCAGTAAGCCTTATGTTCATGAAGACAACAGAACATTAAGAAGTGAAGGCAGAGTTTGGAAAGATATTAGGACTGGTAAGCTGCTTTTCCGGATTTAGTTATTTCCTTGGGACTGTGGGTAACATTTCTAGGTTTGTAGCTGAGTTTTCAAACAGTGACATGTTCACACGAGTCAAGAAGCTAAACCATGTAGAAAACTCTAGCAAAAATAAGTGGTTGGAGTCAATGTTACTCCAGGTAACATATTCTGCTTTGGGAATAAAACTAAAACAAAATGGCTCTTTCAGAATAGAAGTGGAGGAAAAAAAGCAAGATCTTCAGAGTTTCCAAAAGTGCTTCTTCCTTCTGGGTTTGAAGTCAAGCTCACTCTATATAAGAAATCTTGGCAGAACATCAAAATTTGAAATAAAACAGTTACAAAGAGTGACAATTCTTTAGCTTGTGTAAAATGTTAGGTCTTTCACTACAAAAACAAATAATTAAAGAATACCTGTATTAAATGAAAAACCACAACAAACAAAACAAACCCCAAACAAAACCCAACCTGTTTAGTACTGAATTGCACAGGATTGTTTGGCACTTAACTGAAACTGGCCAATGAATGGTTTCAATACTCAAACCCAGGAGTAAAAGACACAGTGGTAAAGACACAGTGAAGCCAATGAAAATTCATCTGAATAGGCTTTAAATCAGAACAGGAGTCGAAAGGATAGATGACTCAACTTGATTAATTTCTTCTTCTCTATGCCACAGTTCTAAACAGTCTCCTTGCTAATGTTTAAACTTAAATGAGTGCCTTATTCTGTGTGTGATCCCCAGGAGATTTATCAAGAAAACAATAGAAGAATTGAAAACAGACATTGATCCTACAATCTTATCAGAAGTTATAAATCTACAAAACTTTCATATTATGACCACAGTACCATAAAGAAGATTTTCCAAAAGGTTGTGATCAGATTGTCTCAGGTTAGAATGGTGACTTCACAGCATTTTAGTGTCTTAATATGTTGCATGATATCTAAGCAAGCAGCTACGTAGTTTTCCTCATTTTTTTTCCTATGAATTACTGTCAGTGATTTTATCTACAACTTTGCCTTTGTGCATGCAAGTGTGTGTGTTGTCATGCCCCAAGCAGCTCTGTGGAGTATTCTGGGTTGAAGCAGCTCTTTTATTGTAATCAGTTTTCATTACAGTCCTTTGATCTCTTTCCATTCTTTGTATACAACACTTCATCACCTTTATTTTCTGTCATAATTGCATGTGAAAGATTTTGCCTTTGATAGACCCTGAATGCCAAATCAGTATCGAAAAGAGTGTTGAAAAGTGTCATGTGCTCTGTCTGCTTTAGAAGGCATCCCATACACCTGTGGAAGACAAACAATTTTTCAGTGATATGACATATCTATCATCCGTCCACAGGATATGAGCTGTTCTGTCTGCTTAATAGCAAAGGCCTATGCATAGCAAAATAGTAACTGCTGAAAGAAATGTGTAGCACGTTGCAAACTGTCTGGCAGCCCTCCCTAAGCCTCATCTCATTCTGGCCTGCTGATAATTCACAGACTGTGTTCCTGTGTGCTCATCACTCCGGCAGTAAGAGTGGCTAGATGGGGCCCCCTGTCTCTGCTCCCTGTCACACTGTCATTCAGGTGTGTCTGTCTGCCATCACCTGCTGACAGAGCCACATGTGTCTCAATTACAGCATAGGCCTCCATTCGCACTGCTGATGAAGATGTTCAATCTGTACTGGCTAATAGCATCTCCCTTAAAGATGTGTCTTTTGGGGCTTGTGAAAACAGACATTGGGTAAAGGCTGTTGGCTGCTACAGAATAGTATTTCTCACTGTAGTTTTGGTAACAAATTACCAGTGGCCAGTCCTGTCCTCTACAATTCTTAGCCTCTGCCATCCCCTGCAATGGTAAAATACAGTGAAGGACTCTAAGGAATTTTTTTTCTCTCCCTCTCTACTTCAGAATGAAGACAAGTGACTGAGCAGCAAAACTGGAAAGCTTGATATGATACAATATCAAAGTAATTCATTTCTCCTCTGTTTTTATAATCAATTATGCTTTTAACACTTCCAACACAGTACTGATGACACCCATATTCAGTGTATTGGAAAAGAAAAACGTATAAGGAGGGAATATTACTAGAAGATTCTAATGTTAGTTATGCTATTGTTATGGATTTGCCCCATAAAACCAGGGAGGGCAACACTCAGTGGTGTTTGATCAGCAATGATATATTAATTATTATTGTCTATATGCCAGATTTTCCTTTTTGTGTTTTACATTCCTCAGGGATTCAGGCTTTAATACTTATATGTGCATCAGGAAGCATCATGTTACAAGGATTTATATTTAGAACTGGTCTCTGCACTAAGATTATATAGAATGTAAAATAGTAAGTATACAACCACACTCTGCAGGACCAAAGTTTAGAAGGATAGTATAACATTAATGTTAATACAGATATCAATACTAATAATAGTAGGAATAAGGTGTTATGTGTTTTCTAAGTGGTCAGGGTAAAATGTGAGGTTTCATTCTCATACACAGTAGGTTATTAGGTAATATCTTTCACACATCTATGAAATACAACAACATGTAAGCAGAAATTATTTGTATGTGGTCATGGTGAAAAATCCACAAATGAGAAATGAGCACTATGGAAAGAAAGAAATTTGCAAGCAGCAATTTCTCTTGTTAGGAAAGTTAAAAGTAAAAAAAAAAAAAAAATAAAACAAATTTTAAAATTTCAATTGTCTATTGTGGTGATATAATATCAAGCTACAAAACCTAACAAATAGGATGCTAGTTTTGCTGAGGTTCTCAGACACAATGTAGAAGTTCCCTTTTGGAGTAACAGGTAGCTACTTCAGAGATCAAAGCAACTAATATTCACTTCTTTATAGAGTGCATGCAAAAAACAGGAATCCTGTCTGGAGTGCTCACTCTGTGCGAGCTTAAGACCTAGACATTTTAGACATTTGCACTTTTCTCTGGTAACTGACATAAGATCCAGCAAATTAGGCCAATAATTTTTTCTGAAAAATACTACATTTGCAGACAATCTTAGCTCATATAAAACATTCAAAAAGCAGATTGTTCTGCTGCATAGCTCAACACACATTTAATTTTCCATCTTTCTCTCTGTAGTGAAAAAGTACTATAGTCAATGCTTTTTGGATCTAACAGTTGCTCCTCTTGACCAACAGCACTTTTCTCCTTCCCTCCTGGACCACAAACTTCCATTAAATAGGGAATTGTTTTTAGTTTTAGAAAGGCACTTTCACTCAATAGGCTTTAAGATCAATAGTGCTTCCTGATGAAATCCAGATCCACATACTATAACTTTACAGCAAAATTAAAGTAACTGGTATTAATATTAAATAGAATTAATGTAATATTTTTGCTTTTGCACAGATGGATATATTTTTGTTCAGATTTCTCAATTTCCCAGTGTTCATAAATGATAAATGAGATCTGTAACATTTAAACTAAACAGTTCACTTCTGACATCACATAGTGGAATTAATAAGAATGATAATAACCGTCAATAAGCAGCCCAACACAAGTAACATATTGAAAATAAAGCTGCAGTCATCTTTCTCTGACAGTATCACAAGGAGATATGGACCTACCTGCCATGTAAGTAGAAATAACAGAGTCCTTGACATTTACCATCAGGGCTCCACTTAGTATAAGTTCAGTTCTACTTCTCTATCAACAATCTCATTTATGCTTTTTTCCTAAACATGAAAAAACTGATTGAATGAAAGAACTATTACCATAAACTAGAGAATATTGATGCCTAGGTTATCCCCCCATGAACTCAGATGAGCTACTTGTACAAACTTCTTCTATAAGACGACCCTTAGAACGCTGGAAAGCAAGATTATTATTCAACAACAAGGAATATTTGCAAGACTGAATACAGAAAATGAAACTCAAGGACAGTCATGCAGTCCTTGCTTGGATTTAATCTTTTCAAGAATCAAGATATTAAATTAAGCTCAAGAGCATCCATGTACAACTAGCAGAAATAAATAATTATAATTGGGTCTGACAAGTAAAAGAGGAAAGCAAATCTATTCATCTCTTCCCTCTTTTCAATTTTTAAGAAGGCATGGTTTGTGACCTCAGCCCCCCAAAATAAGAAATCTTACAGCTGATATTACTCTGTAGATAGATTCTTTGCTTCTTTACTTCTTCCCCATTCCAATGTGGACATAAATTGTGACCTGCTAATTTGTTTTATATTCAATCCTATTCCTTGTGTTGCCAAAGACAACTGGGCTAAACAGCCAGGTAAATGAAAACAAAAATATCTGCACCGTGAAGACAGACACAGTAAGAAGGTTGTATGGCAGTCAGAATTGTTAAGGAATACAAAGTCATATAGATTTACATGTATGGCAAAAATGTTAAATCCCAGCTGGCAACCTCTGTGCACAGATACAATTCACCCTGTGCAGTTCTACACATTTTAGAAGTAGCTTTACTTAAAAAGTAAAATAAAATAGTTACACAGGAAAAGAAAGGAAACCCTGAAGTAAGGTCAATAACTAGGATCTTCCTATCTCATAAAGTAGGATTAGAATCAGAAGAAACTTCTCAAAAAAGAAAAAACTTGTAATTTCTCTGACATTGCTTATTCATTTAAATGGAAATACATGAGACTTGGACAGAATCTTTCTCCCTTTTGTATTTCTCTAATTAATCATCTAATACAAACTATATTTTTAGGCCATACATTTGAGTTTTTACTTGATTCCCCCGCCGTTACCACACAGACGTCTCTGTTTCTATCTCAACAGTTTCTCAAGAAAAGAAGATGAGTCTCCATGTCCTTCATAGTCTAGTCCAGTCTAGCGTCTTTAAAGCACAAAACCTTCTGACTCTACCTTTAGTAACATTAAGCACCAAAGCAGGTTTAATGGTTTCTGCTTTTGATCCCTGTAAACCATTTTTATATCAAAAAGTATGACAGAGAAAGCAACTGTTGGCAATATTTATAACAGCAGTTGGGAAGATTTAATATTTTACATAAAATTCTTGTTTAGAAAACTAATGATTAATGCCTTAGCAGAAAACAAAAGTGTGATAGAAAACAGTTCTAGACTCCTAAAAAGTAAGAGCTGCAGACAAGACCAAAAAGGAGAAACATTGGTAGAAAGTAATTAAATCATTTGCCCAAGGCAACATAACAGGTCAAAAGCAGAAAGGTGAACTGGAAACTATTCCCAAGTCTTGCATATCAGACTATCCTGAGTTTTTGAAAGCTCTCCAGTGAAAAACTAGTATATTCCTGATTGTAAAAAATCTATAGAACTCCTAATTCTGTCACTTTGTGTATGCATGTAGTTGTAATCTGCTTCCTCTTGGCTAATCATGAGTGTTGCCTCACACTTCCATAGGATGAAACAACTGTAAAGCAAAGCTGATCAAAACCGTCACCCTTGGGTCACAGGAGTCGACACTCTTGATTATGCCAAAGGATGCCCAGGGTGCATCTGCTGACACTGTGTAAATCATTGTTGTTTATTTTTTTAAAAACTTCATAAATATTTTTAACATGAAAAAATGTTCTCTATGAGAGAAATACTTCAGGAGAAAGGTGACATGTTAGAATGATGGCATTTTAAAAAATATTTATTCACTGCAGCACTGAGTATTCAGTGTGATGTAACTTGAGTTATGGACTCATCTCTCTCTTCATATAGCTTTCTCGGTATGCAGAAATATCAATATTGTGTAGTGGTATCGATGCCATAAGCACAACTAGGAAAATGCAGTCTATAAGAAAAGAAGGGATCCATAAATGCACAGCACTTTTAAATGAATAAGCATAATAAATCTGTGAATACAGACTTCATCTACCTTGACGCAAAAGCAAACCCAGCAGAGATGTCAATAGAACAGAACAATGTGTAAAAACCTCAGTATCACACACTGCTCCTTCAACTCAATGTTTGTCATTTTCATCTGTTATATCATCAGAGATTTTCTCTACACAAGAAGATCAGTTCTGCATTTGACCATCTCCACATTCCTTAGAATCAAATCCCAGCATCTTCTGATCCTAGAAGGCAGCAGCATTTCACAAGAGCCTTCTAACTGTTAAAATACTGAATACTTCCATAAGGTTGTTTTCACCAGACATCTTCTGGTAATAGACATCCAGAGGAAAAAAAAAACAAACCAACACAAATTGTAAGACTATTTCAATTTGCTACCTTGCTAAAACTAACAGCTGGCTGTTAACAAATTAAGTTATCAGAAAGATGGTACGGTCTCATCTAAGAGAGTGCCTGAGCATGCCATAGGCTGTGGTACTGCATATTTATATATACAGGTTAGATTAATTCATTGTATTTACCTCTCTTTCTGCAGAGAGTTTATATCTTACTTTTAGTATATGAAAATATCAAAGACACTAACCTCATTTTTGTTAATGGGCTGCTGACAGTCTACCCAGTCTCTCCTAAACTACACACTCAAAACCTTAATGACAAGTTTGGAAGCTTTGCTTTCTTGCAGCCAAGAGACTTACCTACCTGAAGACCAACCTGATTCACCATGCCAGGAAAACTTGCTAAATAAGAATGCTTATTTTCAGGAACTTGCTACTAAAAACAGATATGAAATATATCATCATTAAGGCTGACAAAATTGTAAGAATTTAATCATTGGAAGTTTACTCTGGGAAAGTAAATGTTCTTCCATAACACCATAGCAAAACTCATTTTGTTTGGCTCATTCAAGCTGACTCACACTATACCTAGAGCATGTGAAAGCAAGAAAACAGCATGAGGTTCAGAAGCAGTCTTCATTCTTCAAAAGAAATGAAACAACAATAAACTCCACAATATTCTAAAGTGGTCTATTTTTAAATTTTAAAACCTATTCAGTTACACAAAAACCAAACACAGGTATTTATGCAACACACTGTATTGAATCACTGTTTTTTTTTTTTGTAAACAGAAAATTTTCCCAGCACTCAGAATTTCATCCTAAGTAAGGATTCTCTGTATTCAAAATACTGAATTCCTAACTGACCCATGCAGAAAGCAATCTGTAACTATTGATCTACAGCTTTAGCTGGAGTTATAATCTGCCTGTTAGCCAGCTGCAGGCAACCCCGTCATACACTCACAACACTATCACTTATTTCACAGAATCACAGAATCACCAAGACTGNATGCCTGTTAGCCAGCTGCAGGTGACCCCATCATACACTCACAACACTATCACTTATTTGAAATATTTTGGAAGACATTCAATTTGGCAATAACAATAGGATGAAGTAATAGGTTTATTAATTTGTACAAAAGCTTGAATAAGACAGCATAACTTTTTCCCAGCTCTGTTATCAAAGACCTATCTCAGTTGATTTTATGTTTTATGTTCAACTTAGTAGGATCTTTGCTCACACAAAGAGCCAGAAAAAGTATCAGCTAGGGCACAAACCAGGAGTGCTCAAACCCCAATCATAGAATCATAGACTTGTCAGGGTTGGAAGGGACCTTAAAGCTCATCTAGTTCCAACCCCTCTGCCATGGGCAGGGACACCTCCCACTAGAGCTGCTTGCTCACAGCCCCAGCCAGCATGGCCTGCAAAACTGCCAGGGATGGGGCTGCCACCACCTCTCTGGGCAACCTGGGCCAGTGTCTCACCACCCTCATGGGGAACAACTTCTTCCTAACATCCAACATAAATCTCCTCTCCTCAAGCTTCTGTCCATTCCCCCTAGTCCTATCACTGCCTGACATCCTCAAAAGTCCTTCCCCAACCCTCTTGTAGCCCCTGCAGATCCTGGAAGGCCACAAGAAAGTCTCCTGGGAGCCTTATCTTCTCCAGACTGAATAATCCCAAATCTTTCAGCCTGTCTTCACAGGAGAGGTGCTCCATTCACTACTGGACCATACGGTTTCACTCATTGAAAGCATTACCTGTGTCTTAAACTGCATACCACTTGTATGTGTTACACTCATGATTATGAGTCATGAACACACACATCCAGTCACCACATCAGTCAACAGAAAATTGCCTTATACTTCCATGTCAATAGAGCTGATTTTGACATTGCTGCAGTGATGCAGTAGTCTGTCTGAACTTTTCTCACAGAGTAGCACTTTATATTCACAGCACAGTAAACCAGAAAATCTTGTTCCGAACCTATAGCAATTAATGTAATTAGGTGAACATCGTAGTATAAACAAAATACAAGTAAAAATATTTACTACACCTAGGTTCTTGAGTTCCCTCAAAGAGCTAGAACATACACTTTTTCGAAATACTACTTTTTCAAAGTAGTCTCTCCAGAATAGTTGTTGTGCTGACAGGAAAACATAAGTAAGAAGGAAAAGCGTCAGAAAGACTTCGGGTAAGCAAGATAGGTGTGATCAGTGCCAGTGTTTAAAAGGAAAAAAAAATTAAAAAATCAAACTTTTAATTTCAGGACAATCTCAAGAATGAAGGGAGTTGAAAAGAAAATGCTAAAACCTCTCATATCATAAGAAATCAAAACAAAAACCACAATCCAAGACTTGTGTAAACACAACACTAATAAACACAGGAATTGGACTTTTAAAGAGAAGAGAAACTGCCTCCAACGAAATAAGTAAATAGCAGCAATTTAAATCTCTGCTTCTGCCTGGTAAGTACAAACTATCCAGCTAAGCTGTCCACAGATGAAACAAAAAAACCTGACATTGGCAGACTCTCTGGGTTTAGGAGAGCTTTTTCATTAATTATCTAGACATTGGCACTGCTACTGTGAACACCCAACTATCCAGAGTAAGAAAAATTAATCTGGCCACAAACACTCAGAAGCTAAAAAGGAAAAAAAAAAAAAAAAGAAAAAAGAAAGAAAGAGAAAATAAAAAAAAAGCTGTGGTTCACTGGATGCAGCATTTGTATGCTTATCTAGGGGGTTTTAATGTCACTTTACAGTTAATAATTAGCCCTCCTCTGGCCTGCACAAAGAGTGCCACTGAGACAAAGGAAAACGTTAAGTGTGTTAGCTATACTTGCCACTGGTATAAATAGTCAAAGGGATGATTAATGAATGAGGGGGAGAATTAAACAGAGCAGTGAACAAAGACAAAGACCGTTTGCTTGGATGCCCACAAACCAAGACAAGCTGCATCCATAAAGAAACTACAGAAAGTGACAAACAAAAAATCAGCTTAATAGACAGCTCATGAAGACTTTATTTAACCCCACATTATGACAGCCTCAGCGCTTTATTAACACTCTGACATGTTAAGATGCCAGGGTCATTTCAGGCTAAAACACACATTTGTTGGGGGGAAAGGCAGAGGGAAAAAAAATGCACCTTTTTGTGCCACAGAAAGAAAAACAGAGAAGGCCCAAATAACTTAAACAACACCCTTCAGTTCTCCTTTGTGGAGCATGCCAAAATCGACATTTTTAAAGAGTTGTTTAGAGATGTCAAACAAAGCAGATGAAGCACTAACACAAGTGGCCCAGGAGAAGGAGCTTGACAGGCCTTATCCTTCTCTTCAAATGGCTACATTTTAGACAGATGCCTTTCAAATGAAAAAAAAAAAACAAAACCCACACCAAAAATTGTGACAGCTTTTAAATTTAAAGCCTGCTATACTGGCTTTTTTCTCTTTAACTGAGCTAATGAACATTCTCAGCTACTCTCCATAGATTACTACAGATACACAATATCCTATATAAACATCTGATTTCTGAATTAAAATCCCTGCAGTAAAGTTGATAAACACCTTTCCTGTTTAGGCCATTTTCAAATTTTGACCTTCATCTAGACAAATTAAATATAGTAATATAATTAATACAATAGTCTGTTTCTCTTCATCAGCTGCCCAATTCACCCGACAAATCCAAGAAACCTAATAAAATGGGATATAGAGCAAAGTACAGAAAATGTTTAAAATAAAACCACAATGAAAATCCTGCAACACATGAACAAGTTCTATAATAAAGACACAAGTGAAAAGAACTTTTTCTCCAGTTTATAATGCCTTATGTGCATAATCCCATATTCATGCCATAAGTAGCCACATCTTCTAACAGACAACATAGTATGTAAATATTTTGTTGTAACTGACAAATGAGAATAAAAACTTCTTGTTGCTATGGATTCAATATTGTATATCCCTACAATGCAAAAAAACCCACCAAATTCTTTACTCTTCCCATACTGTTATACAAGTTAGATAAATACAACTGATCTACAGAACTCTTTTTTACTGAATTTTACATTTTTAGTAGAGATACTCTTTTTCTCTCAAATCATCATTAATATTCCTTTCTGTCCTTGCTTTTTTTCACCATACAATACCATCCTCTCATTCATCCTCCTACTGCATAGCTTCTTTTTGTATACTTCACTGCTTCATTTTCTCACTGCAATGTCAGTGGAAATAAGCTGGAGCAGAAAACCATTCTGTATTACTTAAATTCTTCCCTCTACCATAATGTTACACATCCAAAACTGATACCTTTATGACTGGTAAAGAAAGCCTTTTCTAAGAAACAGCCTGATGATCTGAAAACTGAACTTACTCAAAACTTAAGGTGAGATCATGCACAAAAAGCATTCAACATTTTCTGCTGAAGACCCTCGTCTTCCTCTGCAAGAACAAACTTCTTCAGGATTCTACGTCACTTCCATAAAATATATGGCATCTCTACAATATATACATTTTCTCCATTGACTGCATAATACCTCCTAAGTCAAAAAGCAAAACTTTGCTTCAAACTCCATTCATAGAAAACTGTGCCTCTGTTTTGAGAAGTGTCAATATCAGAGGTATTTTCAACCAATAAGGCAATCCACAGTTACCAGGGCAACTTGCAGGGAAAATGATGTAAATCTTCTATTTTGAAGGATTCATTTTTATTCCCAAATGCTAGTAAAGTTAAAGTAATGTGAGAACAATACAATTTGCACTTTTCCACTACGCATTCAAGATAGTGCTTTTTGAAGACTCATACTGTACTCTAGAGAGAGATATTTAGTATGTGCAGCATATGACACAGCCCTCTTCCCTCCCATTTACTGAGGCATGGCAAAACTCCTTGTACCAAAGCTGCTCTCACTTTGTGAGGTATATTCATAGCAAAAAATCTTCAGTTAGCAACTGAATCTGCATTGGTGAGTCCAGATCATGTATGTATGGCTAGGCTTCACGAACGAAGATCCAGGGAGGGCTCCATCCACGCTCCTCATCAGCGCCTTTTCCAAGCGCGCTGATAAAAAGAGGATAGCAGATAGCACCCTCGAGCCTGCGCAAGGGATTTTTTTTAGGTGAGACACAGCATGCGCAGAGCTGGACCCACCCTTTAGTCCTAAGGTTCATCTGCCAGGGCCTAGCAAGCTTGGACGCTGGCAGCGAAGTCCTTAGGATGGAGGTTTTATTAGAGTGTCCTTCTCTTAGATGGAAGGCCTTACAGGGCTAAATGAGCTCCATCTGCCCAGGTTTGGAATCAGAGTTGTCCCTCTCCTAGGATGACTGCCAGAAGGCTAATGAGCACATTCTACTCATACAAGGATTATAGGAACATGGATATCACTCCCCACACTTTCCCGTGGGCAATGAGTTTAATGCTCCCTCTGCTGTCGGCACAGTTATCGCACCAGGGGCCACAGGTGACCCCAAGTGATTTTCAGACTGTGCCTGGTCCAGATCATATGCAGATGTTATCTGGACCAGCTTATACTCTGCAAGAACATTTTGACTTTCCTGATCCTCTCATTCAAAGGACCACTTAAAGTGAACTCTCTCTTACCATGCCCAAAGTCTTCCAAGTTTCAACACTGTTTTTTAATGGTATTTCCTAAAAAAAACAACTGAAATCACATTTCAGAGAGTAAGAATATTTATTTTCTTTAATATGTTATAATTCCAATTCCAGGTCAAATTTCCAATTAAACTTAGTAACTAACTGTCCTAGACACCCTTGAAAGATGTGGATAGATTATATGTACTGTGAGCTAAAACCACTCAGTATATATCTAAAAATACAGAATGTGCTATATAACATAAACTGTATAATTTGCCTGAGTCTTCCAAGTTTAGAGTTCTCAGCCCAGTTCTGATTGAATATCAAAGCTGGGAAGATCTTCTTTTAATGTATAATACCTTTCAGAAGTAGTTTCTTCTCTTTGCAATTGCTTTAAAAAGCTTTTATATAAAATTTGAAATGCAGGAGGAGGGTTGGGGGTAAAAAAAAAAAAAAGGTGAGGGCTCTTCTTCAGATGGGACAACTTAAGATTAAGTGTTCTATATCAGTTCTCCCACATGCCTAAATACTGTTTTACTTTAAAATGCCATAAAACCTGATTATCTTAGTAACTAAGTAGCATTAACTTCAATAGTGAAAGCCATATTTTCCTGGGAGACTGGCAGAAGGAGGGAAATAAGTAATCTCCCAGGGTCCAAGTGTGATTCTCTACAGGTAATCTGCCAAAGGTAATCATACATCCACATCTAGGTTGTGCAGGCATTTTTAGTGCCTTGTCTTTCTGCAACTGCCAATAAACTCACTATTGATCTGTACTGCCCTATCACTCATAGAATCACAGAGGGTAGAGGCAAAGGAGACATATTAGGTCATCTAGTCCATATCTCTGCCAGAGGGTGTGATGTACTTAAGCAAAAAATGACTGGAAAAGCCTCTCTGGATTTTTCATGCTGTGACATCATTCTCACACCAGTGTCATTCTTGAAAAGCTGAAGCTTCAAAAATTATGAACAACCATGACATTCTAAGAGCAAATAAAACAAAGTGAAAACCAAGGCATTTATGCCACAACTACACAGTCAAGCATTCAAATCTGTGGAACAACTAAAACCTTTTGTTAGTCACATACATTTATTCTTGTTAACTCAGGCATGCATCTTACAAATAGTGAGTCACAAAGGTAAAAGATCTTGTGAGAAGAATCACTGTGTCCAGTGAGGGAAGTTGTCTTAGAAACATAGAATTCTTTAGGTTGGAAAAGACCTTTAAGATCATCGAGTTCAACTGTTAACCCAGCACAGCCAAGTCTACCACTAAAGCATGTCACTAAGCACCACATCCTTAAAACTTTTGAATTCCTCCAAGGCTGGTAACTTGTGTTGAGTCAATTCAAATAAAAACGAGTAAACCAAAGTAATAAGGTAACACAAGGCAAGATCCACAAACAAAAATAAAAACTATTGAACATCCCTTCTTTTTTTCTGATGCACCACCAGCAAAGTAAACATCTTCAGAAAAATGTTTAATTTGAACTAATACCACATGCTTAGGAAAAGTGCACATGCAAGGAGTAATGCACAGACTTAACTTTGTTTTCTTGGTGAAGTCCTAATATCTCTGCACAACTTTAAATCAAATTAAATAGAATTGATGCTGTTGATCTCATTATAAAATTTAGTTCCACCTGTGTCCCTTCCAACCCCTTGCACACTCCCAGCCTGCTTGTCTGGCAAAGAGAGAAAGCCTTGGTGCCATGCAAGCACTTCTTACAACAGCCAAAGCATTGGTGTGCTAGCAACACTGCTTTGGTCTCAGATCAAAAAAAAAAAATCAAACCACTCTCCCAGCCAGATCTAGTGCAAGTTTATGTACTTAAATAAATTAGACAGTCAGTTTATATAGCATAGCTGGCCCTTGAAAGGAAGATATAGAAAAACTACTGAGGGGTGGGAGGGGGAAATCATTTGCTTGAAACCCAGCAGACAAACAGTGACATTATAGACTCTTACAGTGGCCAGATTCAATTTAAATCTGTCAAAGTCCAGTTAAAATTTAAGATCTAAACAAGAAGCTGTATTCATAGCAGCTTATTTATTAGAAAAGACAGTAAGAATAAAGCTGTTCTCCAAGTCCTTCAGAAAGGCTAAGCACTCCTTTTTGAATTTATTTTAAATTCAGTTATGTACACTAAGCAATTTAAAGATGCAAAGGAAAACATATTTTGCATCATTATTTATCATTCCATAAAATAGAACAGTAGCCTATAAAATGATCTACTTCTCCATGCATCATTTTCATTCTACTTTGAATGTGCAATCCAATTTTTTTATCCTTTAGATTGGAAGGTTAAAAGTGCTCTTCTTGCATGCATCACAGTAAAGAGACAATGGATTCGGGATGCTGGGTTCTGCAACTCTCTAAAGTAGAAATTAGAGAGACTGGAAATTAGATCAAATTAAAGAACCACTATACAGAAATGCAGAGTTACTTCCATGAAAATGACCATGCTAAAAAATGGCACCTATGTTCAACCCAAATATTCTTGAAAGAACAGATAAAATGTCTCTCTTAATCAGTTAACTGGAAATAGGAGTCTGGATACATTTTTACTCATATTTGAAAAAAAAAAAAGATGAAAGAGAAAATGCTGTTTACATTCTTATTTTCTCATGCATCATTCATTCAGATTTCCTTTTCCCTTTTTTTTTAACTGTTATTGATATGCATGTAAAAATGATAAGCCATTTGCTTCTAAAGCTATATGGTAAAGCAAGATTGTTTATATATATTAGATTACACATATATGTAAAATATCTCTTTATTAGTTACAGTGTGGCCAAGCAGAGTAGCACATTATATTAGGAATTAGTGCATTTTGCTCCTGTGATTTTTTGCTACTGGCTACTTCCAGAAATGTATTTCAGCCTGACAACTTCAAGTTTTTAGGAATATTCTATGGCCACAGGGCAATAATTGAGGTTAATTAACCTGGAACTTGAAACTACTCTTCATATTCTGTTACATATTGAAAACCAAACTGGCGTTCAGGTTCTGAGTTGCTGTGTCCACTATTTGCTCCAGGATTAACAAGAAAAAAGGGAAGAGGATTCCTACCTTTCTCTACATGACAGGCTCAGCCTAGGTTATGTGCTCCTTTAGTCAGCCTATAGTTATTTCTTTAATAAAGTAGAAGTCTAAAAGAAAATGCCAAAAGGCCCCATGATACAAAGTTATTTCAGGTCATCCTCGCTCCAGAGTTTTTAGTAAGTAACCATGGAAGTTGTTTGGATCTGGTTTGCTGTGGTGCCCACAGGACAGCTGTTTTCCCTTCAATAGCAGTTCATTTTTAATGAATAAAAGAGATCTTAACAAAACTGTTCCAATAGCAAGTAGCACTCATGAGATTCAAGTAGAAAAGAAAAAAAACTATCTATGTATAAAGTACAAGGTAATAGAATCACTTAGCTACACCTAGGTACCATTTTGATTCCCTTACTCTTTGGTTGTCGCCAAAGAAGCAGAAAGTCCACTCCTGCTTTCTGGCATCCTATGCCATTTGTTTTCAGCTTCAATCTATGAAATTCAACAAGAGAAAATGTCAAAAGACTGATTAATTATTTTTCTTTTAAATGTATTCCAGGGGCTGTAAGGTAGGAGACTAACGTTAAGCCTGTACCTCACTTTCTTCTAAATTTTAACTAAAATATATACCATGGTTACTTAACAGAGGGTTACTTAACAGCAAAACTGAGATGCTGCTGACATAGCTTCAGCAAACTTTAATGGTGCTACATAACAACTAGAGCCATAAAGTAAAATAGCCTTTTTCTTTTCCCCAAGAAATGCATTTCTGAAATACAACAATTAATTCTGTGCCACTCTCACAGAGAAGTAAGGATTGCCCTAGAAAGCAGGAAATTGTGCACTACTCAATCACAACATTTTGATTACCAGTCTAGTTCAACACAGCTACAATTACAGATTTTTTAAACCTCCTAATTTGTTTTCTTGGGTTTTGTCTTCATTTGATCATCACTGTTATTTTTTTCACTGAGATATTTACTTCTCTGATTTCTTCATGTCAACCTGTAGAAAGCTACAACATTTGAAAGAGGGTAACTACCCCAGAAGGTGACTCAGAGTGGCTTTATAGTCTTGTGCCTGTTAACAAGATGAGTATGGCTTCACAAGCTATCATTTACATTACCTCCAGTATTTTTGGAGATCACTTGAACACTTAAAAAGAATGCCGTATTTCTATTGTACTGTCAGCTTTATCAGTACTACATTCCATCCCATAGCTCACCTAAAAGAAATTAAGATCTGTGACAACTCCTTTTGACACCATTTTAATACATATGGCTACTGGGACTGGAAAAGTGTAAGAAATGCTGGGGAAGCATACCACCTTTTAGAACAACTACCTAATCAGCAATATTTTCACCTCTCATTACATGTAGTTTCTAAATAATTGGCAATCTTGTTTCCTCTGAAACCAGAAGACAAAAAGAATATTATCAAGACTTTAGGTTATCCAGTGTGATGACTAATGCATGTAAGATACTGCTCTAAATGAAATATGTTGTTCCATCTGTTTATTGAATGTATTAAGTTCTGGGTCAATAATATGTAAATAAGTCTCTCCCCCTTTGAGATATTATTTAGGCACAATATTAAAATGACAGAAAAATAAAGATGTATTCTCTTAGGAACCTCTGATCTAGTTTGTCATAATTATAGTTTGGGAATTATTTTCACTTCAAAATACCTTTGTTCTTGCTGAGGAGGGGAGAACAGTTTAAAAGCATTTCTGTTCATTTACAAATGCTGGAGTGACTTTAATTGCACGTATTTTTAGTAAGTTTTTTCTTAGACACATTTAAAGTTTGAAGACATTGAAATTTTATACAATTTTCTGACAAAGGGATATTACATCTTTATCTCTTCTTGATGTTTGTAGCTTGAGATGAACACACCAAGCTAAAGGGCATTGTGAAGATAAGTTTCCATGACATTTACTATAACTCTTTTATATTACCATCTGGCTATTTTATATGTAGCATTCAGAGGGAAATATAAAAAAAAAAAATGATGTAAAGCTGAAATTATTTCCTTGATAACACTTGTTTTAAACACCATGCCACTAAATAGCTAAAAAGTCTCAAAAGTGAATGCATAAAGCATATAAAAGCTACAAGCCTACTTACATAAATTCTTAAGATTAAAGTAATAACTTCTAGGAAAAGGTGGGAGAAAACATACTACAATAAATCTCTTTGTAATGGTATTTGGGTTCCAGCAACTGCTTTCATTGTTCTCAAGTGGCTTACATATAAAACAATACATTTGATGTATGATTTCAATCCCTTATGGAAAACTGTTCTACCTACAAGCAGCCTGTCAAACAAAACAACAAAAACAAAACAGCAGCTCAGCACTAGGAAGAAATAAAATACTTAAAAACAAAGTAAGGATACACTTTTTTGTTTGTTTGGTTGGTTTGTATGTGGGCTTGGGGAGCAGGAGTACAGGAAAGCAGAGGTAACTCTGGGAAGGTATACCACACACCTCTAAAACACCATACACAGAAGCTGGATAAGAACATGGGCTTTTGTAAAAAGTCATCTGCATGGCATTTCCTGGCAAGGAATATTATCTTTCTTAGAAGCTAAACTACTCCCAAACCAAAGGACTGCTGAATAGATGGATGAAAGAGCAAGACATGAAACAAAAGTGCTATTCTCATAGCTTAGCAGCTATAACCATAGCAATTAGGCAAGATTTTCACAAAGCTGGTTGGCCTTTTTTATAAAAAAAAAAAAAAAAAAAAAGATTGCTACTGATCTGTCAAAAATAACAGCACCAGTGCAGCTCCTATTACTCAAAAGCACATTATTTATTCATATTACAGCAACACCCACATGCTTTACCCAGGGTCAGATACTGCCAGTGCTGGGCTCTCCACAATCACAGAATAGCATGCAGGCCCTGCCTTGAACAGCATACAATCTAACTTGACAAGACATAACAAAAAATAGTATAAAGCACAGATATAAGTATCTTGTTCAAGGTCGTATAGCAGGTTGATGGCGAAGGAAGAAATAAGTGTTTCTCCGACATTGAAATCTCTTGCCCCCACTGACTGGAAATTGCTGTCTCTTTAAACTGACTTTAGAATATATATTCTTGTCTCTCAAAGCAATATTGTATGAAATTTTTTTTCACATTGATCACTGTATGTTTGTTCTATGGATTTTCAGCCATTTCTCTCTCTAAACAAGACTCTAATGTGCTTACACACCGCATTAGAAAGAAAGGAACTTATACCCTGTCTACCCCAAACCAAAAATGTCATATACTTGTATTACTCTTGTGCCATCTTGAAACTAATAAATCCTATTGAGAAGCTGGATTCACAAGCTGAGGCTCCCACTGACTACATTTATCAGTTTTTTCCCAGCTTGAAGATCAAGCAAAGCAAGCTTACAACCGCTCAGAACTTGGGCAAATGTAAGTTTCTGCCTCACCACTTATTAGTCTCATGGGTTTAACAGGTTGAGTAAACAATTCCTATTTGATTTTTACTAAAAGGTCTGTAGCAATGTTACAATGCTACTTGTAATCATCAAAATGTCCTGCCTGATCAAAAACTTTTAATTTGCTTTTCTTCACTCCCAGTTTCTCATATTCTGTAGCTAAACCTGTTTGACTGTCACTCTACGTAAGGTCACAGTGTCAATGTCAGAATACAATCTCTCTTCCCTCTCTCGTTTGCTTCTTCATTTACCAATTCTGAATTTTAGCTCTACTTTGGTAAGAAGGAAGCCCAAACACATATATGCTGTTATCAGGAAACAAAAGTTTTCTATTGATTTAGGGCACAGTCACATGTTTCTAGCAGTTCTATTGAGACAACTAAATAGCATTTTGAACAATATATGAGTAGTTATGTGGGAATTAAGCAACCAGTAGCTATTGTGCATGCTTAATTATTACTAAGTCCATGCATGACTGCAGGTTTGGGCTTGTATAGTTAATTTAGTTCTTTGCAACTTGGTAATCTGATCTACTGTCAGATTTGTAACATGATAGAAGGAAGAAAACTGTATGGGAGCAACTCAATGTTAAAAACACAGACTGAACAGATCAATTTGGTTTAAAGCTTTGCTCACAGTTTCCCTGTAACTGAGAAAATGATGTCTCTATCCAGAATAATCTTTTTTACACCATTCTTTAAACACTGAGTATAGACCAACAGCTTCTACAGCAAACTGGTCTCAAGATGCCTCATAACCCCATTCAATCACTGCTGAAACAGTGTCAGAAAAAAAATGTACACATAAATTGAATATTTCTTAGAAATCTGGAAAACATCCTGACCTGTCTGGGCAGTTGCCTCTAAAGATACTAAGATGACAACACAGGACAAGAGAAGCACTTAAAAATATGACTATACAAGCTAAACTTCCCTGTATTCTACCACTGGTCTTGATATACAATGGGACCATACAGTGCATAAAACTTCAATATTCTAAACTATTGTATCATGAAATTTTCAACACAGACTGCTTTTGTATTTTTCCCTAATCCTTCACTATTACCATGTAGGTTCAGAACAGTTCAAATGCTTACAATCATACAATAGGACCAATATGACTTGTAGACAACTTCGGTACAACTTTCCAAGCAAACACAGAGTAATAACCCTAAAAGCCTTATTTTGTTCCTGGCATAGCAGACATCGAAGAGGTAGTATATTATCTTATTCAGGTGGAGAAATTTCATTGCTAGAAAATAAAATTTTCAGAACACATGGGAGATTTTTGCTTTTCAATTTGAGATATCTGAATGACACTAAATACCAGGTCCTTTGGAAACTTACTGTCTCAAGTTGGTACTCAAAAATGTCCTCTTCCTCTTCCTAAATTAATAGCTATTCATGAGAAGTTAGACTAGAATGAGGTTTATATGCAAGTTCTTAGCAAGAAATGAGTAAGACTGTAATTTAAAATGTTTCAAGAGACTCAAAGAAATACAAATAATATTTTATCCCCTCCAAAGTATTAAAAAATATTATTCTTGGTTCAATTACAGTTTGAGGTCAAAGTTCAGATTCAGTTTCTATGTTACTGTGAGACTCACCTATGTGAAGTACATTCGAAAATGAAGTCTGAATGCAAAAGTAAAAGTATCTGATTTCTGTAATGGCTCTACATAAAAGCTTCTTAAGACCCCACCTTATAAATTATCAATCTCTGTCAGTGGTGGTTAACAGCATGCTTTGAGAGGGCTGATTAAAACAAAAGGTCAAAGCAAACATCAATGCTCTAGAGACTCTTTTAGATAGTAGTGTAATTAAAATGTAACTCTAGACTGCTCCATGCTTTCAATGTCAGCATGTTTCTAGCAAGGAATGGCCAGATAGTCTAGCAAACCAAGCATCCACAGTAGAAAGTAGCAGGAGATGTCTGTTGAGGGAACAAATAGATAGTCATCAATGTTATCAACTCATGCAATATACTGGAACCCAAACAGTCTTTCTTTCTTTCTCTCTTCCCTCCCTCCCCCCTTTTCAGTGTGCATGCTGTCCTGTCTTTTGTTCTGGCAGAGATAAGATGTATAAATTATGAGTAGTTGACAAAGTATACTCCAGTGCCTGAGGCAGCTCATCAATCATTTTCCACATGTCGACAGGTAATTGATGCAAGCCCTGCAGGCGCATCTCCATCAGGTAAAAGGAGGAAGGAATTAAATCTGCTGTCATGGTTTGAGCAGATGATCTGTATTTAACATTCTTTTTAATTTAGGAGTTGTTTATTTTAAACTTTTTTTTTGGCTGCTCTAGCTGCCTCCCATTCTCTCCCCCTCAAGACCTCACAGAGAAAATGGTGTGTAACTCTCTGTTCTCAGTGTGTCACTGAGCTGGACACATGAGAACAAAAAACCCCCAAACCTTCAGCAGGATGAGGGAGTACTCCAGCACTGGACAGCAAGAGACCACCCAAAGACTGTTAGGCAGCAGCTGAGAAACTTACTTTCTACTTCACTGAAGCTTAACACCAAATATACTGCTTGTCAGGCAATTATCTGTCAAACGAATTAGGTTCTGACCAATCTAGGACACTAAATGTAAAGATATTTTCCTTTGGTTATTATCTTTATTGCTTTTAATTACACCTCTCAACCTGTTTATAATTCTTGCCTTTGAACAGAGCATTTCAAAACTAAAAACTCAGGGCAGGGGCAGAGATGGGCAAAGGAGGAAATTGTACTGGCTGGAATTCAGTTAATTTTCTTCATAGCAGTTTACATAGTGCTGAGTTCAACCAAAATGGTGCTGACAACACGTGAACGTTTTAGCCATTGCTGAACAGTGTTTGCCCAGCATCAAGTCATTCCCTGTTTCTCACTCTGCCTCCACCATGAATAAAGATGGTACAGGCAAGGGGCTGAGAGGAGACACAACCAGGCAGATGACCCAAACTAACTGAAAAGATATTTATTCCATGCCATATAACATCATGCTCAGAAAGTCAAAGGCAAAGAGGTGGGTTTAGATATGTTAGCCATCTTTTACTAAGGAACTAGCTGGGCATTGGCCTACCCATGCAAAGTGGGAAGTGACTGCATCATCTTTTTTTGGTTTGGTTTCACTTTTGTTCTTCCCTCTTGCAGTTAAGCACAATACGTTAGTTCTTTGTAATCTATGCTAGCTACTATTTACTCTGTAAATCCATTGGAAGATATAAACCTGTTAAATCCTTGTTGATGTCAAATCTCATATTAGATACGATGCTTAATGTAATTAAGCATTCTACATAGACTGGAGCTGAGACTTTCCACCACAACTGAGACAGTGTTCCTGTGACAAGATGTTAAATGCCAGAACTGAGTCACAGTGCTGTTGAAGGATGGCATAGCATCCTTTTTTTCCACTGGGGGTGGCAGTGAAAGTTAGAAATAGCATGGCCAGCAGGACCAGGGAAAAGATTGTTCCCCTATACTAAGTATTGGTAAGGTCAAATCTCAAATACTGGATTCAGTTTTGGGCCTCTTACTACAAGAAAGACACTGAGGTGCTGAAGCATATCTAAGGGAAGGCAACAAAGATAGTGAAGGATCTAGGAAATGAATATTATAAAGGAGCACCTGAGGGAACTGGGGTTTAGCCTGGAGAAGAGGAGGCTCAGTGAATTCCTTATCACTCTCTTCAACTCCCTGAAAGGAGCTTGTAGCGAGACAGGTGTCAGTCTCTTCTCTAAATTAACAAGTGATAGGGCAAGAGGAAGAGGTCTGAAGCTGCACCAGGGGAGGTTCATATCGGATATCAGGAAAAATTTCTTCATAAAAAGGGTTGTAAAACACCGAACAGACTTCCCAGGAAACTGGTGGAGTCACCATCCCCTGATAGATGTGGTGCTTAGTGACATGCTTTAGTGGTGACTTGGCTGCATTGGGTTAGCAGCCAGACTTCAGGATCTTAAAGGTCTCTTCCAACCTAAAGGATTCTATGATTCATGGTCTTCTGTATGTTCCCAGTTTGGGGTGGAAATAGTGCAAATCCAAGCAAATAGTGCTTAGCAGGTTCATCAACAATAACACAGAAGAGCTTCCTCCATGCATTACTCAATATCGCCAATTTAAAGGCCCCCTAAATCCTTGGCTTAGTAGTACAATGCTACAAACACAACACAGATGGACTGCAGGGGGAGAAAAGCTTTCATTTTGTCACTGAAAACAGAAAGACAAAAGGCCTAGTCCTAAGTTCAATGGTCTCTATTAGTTTCAAAGTCAGTCTTAGTGAGGCCGAGAGACAATTGATTATATATTATCTATCAGAAAACAATGGTCATTGATTTTCAGAATGAACCAGAATTTAAAATACCCCTAGCATAGTTTGAGGCTAATCTGAGCAGCAAGAAGAAAGTGGAAGAAAGAGATCTGTGAGTTTCTGTCTCTTCCATTCTGACACACTAGAAAAGGATAGAGGAAAGATTCTGGAAAGAGCAGTTGTCTCCCTGACATCTTTTCCTGTTATAAAACAGGGAAATTATTAAGAAAGTAGACTACATATACCAATTTCTAAAGGGATTATCTTAAGTAGAACAATTTAAAATAACGGGGAGGAGCATTTGGAATTGCATTGGGAACAAAGACATTCATATGAATCATTTAACAGTTTAAAGGAAAAGAAACTGCAAATCTTTAAAATAATTCCAGTAAGAACAGGAATTTTTTCAGTTATCTTGGTCTAGAGGAGTGCCATAAACAAATACTCAAAAAAATATAAGAAATATAATTAAAGCTACTGTTAGTTGCCTATCTAAAAGGCCTTAAAGAGATCAAAGAAATATACATCTTGAAGTTGTCTTGTTCTTAATTTTATGCTGCTTTTCCTGACAATGCAATTAAAATCTGCAGATAGAACCTCTAAGGATTTGAAAACAGAAACATTATTGTAAAACTATTATTTACGTTTTTAAATGGTAAGGGCTTTCAAGAGCTTTCTCCATATTGGAGGAACTTACACACCTTCCATAGGAGGACTAAAATCACAAAAAACATTGGCAAACAGACCTCCAGAAGAGGATCTATTGTGCTTTGTAGTTATGCCAAACTGATTTTTACCAAGTACAACGAATTCATTAAATAGTTCTCTAGAACACAAAGTTACTTCAAATACTGTAAGTATTCGTAATATTGGATTCAATGAAACATTTGCAAAATTTTAAGTAGCTTTTCATCTCTGATTTCTCACTGATTAGTCAAGTGCAGTATATCTTGCTTCTACCAAAAGTAACAACTACATATTGCTATTCAACAAATATGGTAAGAACCCAGCAACAACATGGATCCCTTTATTCTCCAAAGAAAAGTTGTTTTTCCTACTTTAAAGGAGAAAGTACTGAATATTAGCTTTTAGATTAACCATCATGTATACATGGCATAAACACTGAAAAAAATAAATGAGATAAATTTGGAAAATAAACCAAGTCATTACTAGGAAAACAGCTCTTTCCTTACAATCTAAGAAAATGTAATGAATAATTTAACTCAAGGTCAAACTAATCAGACTTTGATCAAAAAACCAAAAATATTGTTTCTAAAACATTCCTGATCAAACTCTTATGAATTTTATAAATAACATACCTCATTTTATAGTACTTCATTGGTTAGTATATATTTCTAATTAATTTTTCAAGTCACAAGACCATGCTTTTGAACCAGATTATCTTTTCTAAAATTCTTTTGACACTGAAACTAATAGATTATAACATTCGTGATGTGTCTGCAAAACTTGCCAAGATCATTTCACTTCATAAAGTTAATAAACATTAGTAAAAATTATATATAATGATATTGCTGTGAGGGAAAGATAAAGTGTAAGGGATTTTATTACTCAAAGGCTCTTTTATATAAAGCACAGCACCCACACAATACAAAGAAATGGAAGTTAAACAATCTTGGTTTTGAGCTACTGCTGCAATATATCATCCACATTACTCATTGCACCCAGCCAGACTCAGCTTTTGGCTCAGATAGCAACACAGGGCTTGATTGCACAGCACACATACATAAACTCTTGTCAAAGGTTGTACCAATATTGGTTGGTACAAGAGGAGCCAATCAGTGAGTTATCAAGGACAAAGACTAAGAACTTTTGTTTAGCCTGGAGAGAAGCTCTAATTAAAGTTCTCTACCCCTAAGTGCTTTATGTTGTTTGCCAGACTCAGACTGGCTGCTGACAACTTGAATCTCCTCTTTATTCCTGAAAAGAGCTTTTTCTGCATTCATTTTGATGTGGAGGCTTTAATCTAGCTGCCACTTCCAACACATTTTATCAGCCCTGAAAAAGTCTTTTTGTTTATTCCAACTGGCAACTCCTTTTCTGTCAGCAAGGTTTCACGTTGGCAAGTGTCAAACATTCCACACACAACTCTACTTTTCTTCATTTCTAACTTGACTGGTATTAGACTTATAAGCTGAGCCTATATTACAGATAAGGTTTTATTAGCAATTGGACTGTTTTCTCCAATCTGTTGATTCCCAGATCAACTGTTTTTCACAATTTAAGGTACCCTTGATCTATAGCTAAAACCACCATAAATATACATTAAGATTAAGCCTTAAGAATAAATATATATATATGCATGTATTGATAAATATGATCATGATGAATAATGAAAACTGTTAAAGTTATGTTGACCCTCTCAAATAGACAGGGAATAGGTGAAATAAGCATTTGACACTGAATGCCAAACATTTTATTAATCTATGTGAGTAGGGATATACACATAGCTCTCTGCTATACAGCACTCTCAGAATCCATCTACTGAATCAAACAAAACCAATGACTCCATAGATTTCTATCCTTTCACTAAGATTCCAAACCCTGAACAAAACTTTTCTGCAATAGACTGGTCAGTAAGAACACATAAAGCATAGAGCATTGCACTTGGAGTCTACTTCCTGAGCTAGTCAGATCTTCCACCTTATTACAAGGCAGCACTGTATTTACTGAACTAGTGAATCAGACTTTGCTCTGTTATTCATCATCATAGTTCATAAACTAGGATTCCACATCATTAATTAATTTCCAATTTTACTGAGCATTTGAGTACTTACCATGCTTTCTAGACAACTGTTTAGGGCATCATCATCCTTGCTGGCAATTCTCAAACTGCATAAACTTACTAATTAAATTAAACTTTGCTGTGTGTAAAGAAATAATGGAATGTTTTATTCCAACTTTACATTGGTGAAACAAGGTAGTCATTCAGACAAACCAACGACTTACAGTCTGTGCTCTAAGCATGTGAACATTACAGAATAAATTTATCACTGTATAATGTAATTGATCAAATCATATAAAACCCCTAAAACCAGATCATTAAATATCTCAAGTGCAGTACCCAAGAGAAGCAGTCTCTTTATTGTCATACAGCTACTGCAAATCAGAAATCATCATCTAATGATTACTGCTGATTTAGTCATGCAAATGACTTAAAATTAATATCATGCTGGTGAAAATATGCAGGTTGGTATCAGCAATTATGCTTTCTTGTACTTCTATGAACTGATAGAGTTTATGGGGAACAAGGCTTAAGCAGATCCCAATTATTTGAACAATGTGTACCAAACCTAATTTCTAGGTTGGAGAGGAGGGAGGGAAGCAAGGAAAATCACAATTCTTATCCTATTAGTAGTCCAGCTTCCATTTTTGTGCTGAAACGTAACATTCTATTATCTGGATAGATACTTATTAGAAACTGTATTAGAGAGATAAGAATTCATACACAAATATTTAAGATAAAAAGCAATAGCAACTCGTGAGAAGAAAACCAGAGCTGCAAACGGTTTATTTTCAGTGTGGGGAACAGAAAAGCACCATAACTTTAGGGAAAGAAAAAACCACCATAACTACAAGAAAAACTATAAAAAATGAAATATTGTCCTACAGAGAAATATGTAATTTGTAACCTCTCATTTAAACCAGTTTCTCCTTTGATTTATTAAAAAAAAATGAATTCTTCTAAAGAAAAATTAATCATTAATGTGGGGAAGTGTATTTATGTTAACCATGTATGCATTGCATGCAGATAGTGGTTAAGCATTGGAAGAGGCTCCCCAGGGAAGTGGTGGGAACAGATCAGGAATAGAAAAGATCCTAAGAAAACTCCTGCTTTTAAAGATGTCCTTGTTTGATGATACTGATATATATTAAAAATAGATAATACATAGCCTCTAATGTGATTTTGTCTAAGCAAGATACTACAGCAGCACAGTTCAGCGGGAAGGCCAAGCCCTGAGATGTTCTTATGGGTTACTTCTGAAGCTCTAGAAAAGCTATCTCAGACCTTAGAAACAGCCTAGTTTGAAAAATCTTTAGACAGAAACTTAAAATGTTTATATGAGCAAGTCAGCTTTTTGCAGTTCCTGTCAATGAAGAAGATTCACCTGAGTTTACAAGATTTATCCCACTGTGAAACTGGCACTTAGACAATAGTCTCTTTCAGCAGTACATAGTCCTGTGAGCCACTGAGCCCAAAAAGGAGGCTGGGTATAACACATAGCTTTCATTCATATGCTAGTTTGAAGAAATAAATAAATAAATAAATGCACCAGGTGTAAATCCTCTAATGTCTAGGAGAAAATAGTGAGTAAAGAAACACAGGTTGAGGGTGGAAAGTTCACTAGAACAGCAACTGTGGGAGCAGAGAAGCATAAACTCTAACTATTCAGTAGTACTCAAGATTGTCTGTCCTTTATTCTTAGGAGTGCCAAATTTCTTTCCTTTGCATGATATTTACGTTTTTATTGTTGCTACCTGTAACAGGTATGTGTTTAGCAACTCTAAGTGAAATTAACGTTTGCTCATATGTACACCATGTGTAATGAACACAGCTTTAGTGCTTTGACCATTCACATTTACAGAGCATGTGAATGGATTTTACACAGATTCATGAGATTTCTTATCTTTGGTCTCCTGAAAAACATCTCCATCTCACCTATGTTGGATTATTGACTCTATTACAGTCTCGATCTATTTCATTTGGCAGTAACCATGTAAATCAGATAACTAACCTGATAATCTGTTTTACATGATATTTCCTTTAGTGACTACCCAAATACAGCAGTTTTCATGTCTGCAACACAGTATTTCTTTCTGTATCATGCTACCATTAATTATTGTTAAAAACAATACAGATCTTCACTGCAACAATCACACAGTGAGTCAATCTCATTGAAACCTACAAGATATTTTTCAGTTAATAAGCACTCTTAAAGGGAAAAATTTATTTACTATTACTTGGCAGAGTATCATAGTGGATTAAGTGGTTTAAAAGTTATCATAAAATGCTACACACCTCTCAATCAATATTTACCTTGAGACAACTAACTCTTGACAACAGTGTCAGAAAAAACAGCTGTCTGATCAGCCCATCTTCTTTCATTACTCCAATAATTAGTACAAAATGCAAAGACATCTGCCTACAGTGCCAGCAATAGGAGAAGCAGCAAAACTGAACTCACCCAACTTGAAATAAAAATATCCAATGCACAGTAGGTACATATTTGAAGGCTATGGGAGAGGTGGGGAAAAAAAAGATCTGTAATTGTAAACAAATGTGTTCTGGTGACAGAAATACATAGTATGAACACAGACTTTCAGAGTTATATTCACCATATCAACTGCAAAACTTTTAGCTGAAAAGTAAAATTAATGAAAGAAAAGTGGGTATGTTTCTGTTCTGTTGATTAACCAAAGTGGAACAAAGAAGGGTGTTTCTGATCCTGATTTGATGTGTAAATTTCATATTTGTGCCATATTTACTTTTAAAACATTGTTCCCTTTCAAAAAGAGTGCAAAGTCACTACAAAGGTAATAAAGAAATGCAGCTTGGAACCAAAACTGGAGGTGTGAATTCTTAAATACATATATCTGAGCAACAAACATTACAATAGCTTTGCTGCAGCATGCTTCTGCTGCTTCCACAAAATGAAGCAAAACCTCAAAGGAAAACTTGTAAAACTTTCAATGTGAGAACTAGGTCTTTTACTGGTTAAGTAGAGGAACTAAGCTTTGACAAACACTTCCAGGTTCAATTTTAAGAGCTGAGAATATGTTAAAACTCATTTTTATTGCACATAGGCCTTTAAGTTTTCAATCCACTTTACCAACTTACCAAATTTCTTTGAAGACTTTATAGACTAGCTTATGTATAAACAGTTTCAATGTATACAACATAGAGCAAAGTCTTAGTTTTAATTCTTTCAAAGAACTCTGGTAACAAGAAAGCTATCTTGAAAAGAATAGTTACAGTTATGAGGCAACTGTCTGAAACAAATGAGACAATTTTCAGTAACTAGAAAAAGCTAGTAACATAACCAAAACCTTCCAGAATGTGACACACAAGCTGTATGTGTATCAACAATTTATTCAGCAATAGAAGCAATTAGTTACTTGAAGCAGTTCTTGCTTGAGGCTTTACACACTGCCTCCCAGTTCTTTCAACTGGATTAAAAAGCTTCACAAGCACCCCATATGCATTTCAAGAGTGGCTTCAGCTGAGAAGACCCAATACTTAGATTACTTGGAAGTAGATCATAATCAATAAACAAATATCATGCAAAGATTTGTACCAGATAAACCTCTTCTTAGCTCAAACTTCACTCTCTTTCTTTACCCAAATAAAGACATAGCTACATTTGGGAATAGCAAAGCTTCCTAAAAATCCATATTTCACAAATTAGAACTCAAAGGAGTAGATTCCTTGTTCTAAGGATTGATAATTGTTAGTTTTGTATATATACACAGTGATAGATTTTAATGTATCTTTTAATGTAAAGAAGCTTCACAATAGCAAAAAAAGTTAAGCAATTTAAAATACATATATATGGTAAAAATACTAATAGGTACAATAAATGCTGGAAAGAAACAGCAACCCAAAATTAGAAGTAATACAACCTGAACTCAAATAAAATGTAATAGTCTGCTAAATACCTGCATTATAAAAAAATTGCAACAGATATAACACTAGCTGCCTTCTGAATACAACTTCAGTTTTCATTCAATAGATGTGACACTTAAAGGGCAGCATGCACAGTCTGTAGAGATTCAGCCTTGACAAGAACATTCTAGTTTCAGCCATGCTGTACTTGTACACTGCAGTGTGAACCACTGAGGAAACATCATTGCTGAAAGTGTTAAAATACAAGTGGCACATTATGTTTCTTCTTCACTCTGTATCTAGAGATGTTATGGACAAGATGCCAAGCAAGAAACACAAGTTCTTCCTATGGTTTCTCCACATTCCTATGTTGTTCGCTAGGTGACAGAGGATATTTAACAGCAAGGAATTGCTTATTTATTTATTTATAACTAATGAAGGGGTTAGAATGAAGCAAAACAATGGAATTAAATTTATATAACATTATTAATAAAAGCCTCAACAGCTTACAGGGAGGAACTACTCAAACTCATGCACAGATTTTAATATCAAATATATTCATCATAAATATATCAAACCTTGATTGATTCCTTTTGCTTTGTCTAGTCTGGGCCACAGCCTTTCAGGTTCATTTATACTTAATCCAGTATAACAGTTACCAAGTCCAACTGCTGTCCTGTGTAGCAAATATTGTAACATCAGATTGGTTCTCTGCATGGTTTTGACCTGAGCTTTTGGCAACTTCACCACAGTTTGAATGCTGAGGTTTGGCCAAACTTTTATCCAAGCTCAAAAAAAAAAAAATAAAAAATAAAAAAAATGCAAATTTGAGGTGATGGAAAGCTCTGTAAATGGCACAACCCAGAATAAGGTTAAACAAGCCTCCACATAATTAAAAACATCATTTTTCACAGAGCTCTGTTTAGATCTCTAATTTGTTGCTCCATTTATCCTTAGTGAGAAAAAGTATTCATGGGCTCTTTGACCATGATTGACAACATATGTTCCAATTAATGCCAGTTCCAGAACCAGACTGCCTCATATGTTCACTAGATGCACCACCCATGGAGAATAAGAAAACAACACGATCTAACTACTACTACTTTGTGCTGGAATAACAATAAGTCACCTTGAGATGCAGCAGTTCATATTCAATCCTTAAAATCTCACTCCCCTCCTAAATTATTAAACATAAATTAATCCACCAGTATCCCAGGTCCCTCTCTGCAGTGCTACTTTCAATCATATCATCTTCCAACTTGTATTGATGTTGAGGATTGCCCCGACCCAGGTGCAGGACCTTGTATTTGGCCTTGTTAAACCTCATGAGGTTCACATAGGCCTCCTTCTCAAACTTGTCTGGATGGCATCCTGTCCCTCAAGTGTCAACTGCACCACTCAGCTTGGTGTTTTCTGCATATAGGATGCCTATGCACTGACTATAAAACGTGTAGGTACACACACCTCTCATATATATCCATAAACATCTAAGTTCTGCTGGAGAGAACCAAGAACTAGCAATGTGGTTTTTTTCCTAAGCTTTCTCTCTGCTTTCCAGGTTCTTCAGCATAAATGAAATTTAGCTCTCTATTTTCCAGAAATTTTGAGTCTGCATATAGTGAAACATGAAGATAAAAATTTTATGCCTTGTTTGTAGAATACTCAGTCTCTTTTCAGGTTTTCAGGATATCTTTTGACACACTATAAATGTATTTTGAGCACTAGAAAGACTTTGAAGAGCATATTCCTTAAGGGCCATTTAAGAACTATGGAATCATCTGTAACAAAGGGATTTAAAGATTCCTTAGTGTAAAACAGATCATATTTATAGTGAAAGACAGTCTACTATGTGACTATTAAACTGAAGATTTCACTCACTTTCAAAATTAATATGCCACATGGTCTTCAAGCATCATCATTGTGGCTGTCATTTTTTTTATGATGTAGTGCAATTAGCACTACTTTCAAGATACAGGCATGAACAACAAAATTCCCCTACTAAAATCATGTGGCTTCACAGTATGTCACAATAAGATATATATGAATGAACTGCCAATAGCTAAATCAGTCACCAGCTAAAGAATAGCAGGTGATGTCCTAATGGGTCTATTAGATCCACATTCACTGCTAGTGTTAATAGAGGAAGGAATGTGAAGAGAAAAATCTGTGGAAAAGTCCTTCATTTCCAGAAGAGCAAAGCAGATCCCTTCAATAATGGCCCATATCTTGGGGACCACGCTGTGGACTACATGAAGTGCTTAGAAGAGATGCTAGAAGAAGAAAAGAAGGGAAAAGCATTTCAACAGGTGTGTAAAGGGCAACAGGTCTGGCGAAGAAGCAACTAAAGAGCAGCTTTCTAGGTGTACGTGAAGTGGAGTAATTCAGCTGCTAAGAAGTCTGGCTACGCAAGATCATTTATTCAAAAACTGCCCTTGAATTCAGAAAGCTGAACACTAGCAAACCTTAGTCATGGCTGTCTTTCAAGCACGATAGATGGCTTAACATCTGACATATCTAGAGTAAGACACCATGTCTGCCAACATCCCTGGACATGCACTATCCTGAACCAATTGTATACATGAAAATCTTTTCATGTAAAGCTTCAGACACCTCTTCCAGAAGCTATGCCAACTGCCAAGCCCACTTGTATGTATGTATGGCTAGGCTTCACGAACAAAGATCCTGGGAGGGCTCCATCCATGCTTCTCCTCAGCACCTTTTACAAGTGCACTGATAAAAAGAGGATAGCAGATAGCACCCTCGAGCCTGCGCTATGGATTTTTTTTAGGTGAGACACAGCATGCGCAGAGCTGGACCCACCCTTTAGTCCTAAGGTTCATCTGCCAGGGCCTAGCAAGCTTGGACACTGGCAGCGAAGTCCTTAGGACATAGGTTTTGTTAGAGTGTCCTTCTCTTAGATGGAAGGCCTCACAGGGCTAAACGAGCTCCATCTGCCCGGGTTTGGAATCAGAGTTGTCCTTCTCCTAGGATGACTGCCAGAAGGCTAATGAGCTCATCCTACCCATACAAGGATTATAGGAACATGGGTATCACTCCCCACACTTTCCCGTGGGCAATGAGTTTAAAGCTCCCTCTGCTGTCGGCACAGTTATCGCACCAGGGGCCACAGGTGACCCCAAGTGATTTTCAGACTGTGCCTGCCACTTGTATGACTTTCTGCTTTAACAAGTCTGCTTTGGTTACCAGGTAGCTCTCTTTGAATGTCCACCTTTTGGAATAAGCAATTTTGTGACTTCAAATCTGAACCTTCTGAAAGTTTGCCAGGCTTGAACCTTTTGCTCCCAGGTCAATTCATGTATCTAACGCATGCTACACAATCTCAAGGAACTATGCAAGTGTAATTTGCATTTATGTCCTCTCCTTCAAAGTAGTACACAAAGAAGGCTAGTTAATTCACATTTGAAAAGTTCTGGAAGCCTCATATAAAAGTCATTATATGGCTGTCTCATAACGAATTCTTAAAAGCTGAGATGAGGGGCAAAAGCAGAGGAGAAATACAACACTGCTTAATGTCAGCAACATTTATATTGTTACACATTACAGATGCAAACACTCCTAAATCCCTACTAATGTAAACAGTACTTGGTGCAGGTGTTTGCCTTCAGAGACCCATAAAAAAGTAAATAAAACTGTTAAAATCCCTTATTAAAGCAGCTGAAATCACTTTTAATCTTGAGAAGTTCAAAAACATTGTTCAAAACAAGTGAGGACAGATGATTCTAAGCTCCTGAAAAACAGAAACACAATCTACAGTTTCTAGCTAGGGTAAACTCAAACATACCACAACAATATACATGATCATTCTTGATTGCTTTGCTCATTGAGTTTTTGTTAAATTCAAATGTGATTTTTTTTTTTTGAGAGGTACAACTTGAAGAAAATGTTGGCCTTTTTTATGTGGTCAAAGTATATCCCAATATGTTTTTAACACAGTGTCATTGTTTGCTTTGCTTGTTTAACAACAATTTCATCCTTTAGATTATTGGGAGCTGAATTTAAAAAATAAAAGCTATCTTTTATTTACAGATTTATTTTCTTTCTGCTTTCAATGAAGTAGAAATATTTCAATCAAGATTGCTTTTCCTTTGTTATAGAGGAGCATAATAACTTTACAGCGCTTGTGTGTCAAACCTTGTTGGAGAAGAGAGAATGCTGTATTTCTATTTAAAATAAAGGTATTCCCTTTAGAAGTAATAGGAGGGGAAAAGCTCTGCTCCTTCCTTCCCCTTTTTCCAGGTTTAAAACCATAACAATAATATTAAAAGTCAGTCTTTGTAAATGCTTCCTTTTAAAAGCTTGTATTTCGAGCTTACACTGATTAGGAAAAATCTCTTTGATTTCTCTAAACTTTCCTAAGCTGTTTTTTATCCCAAATAAGCCCTAGGAAAAGCATCTACATACCATATAGACATAGGACCCCCAAGCCACTAGCTCTGCCAACCGTCTTGTTAAAATTGTAACAAGTTATTATTCTTCTGCTTCTTGAGAGCTTAATTATCTTTCTCTTTCATGCTTTGTTATACTTTTTATTTCTGGCTTTTCTTTCTATTCTACCCCAAGAAATAATCAGCTGACTTTGAAATGCCAAGTTTTACAGAGTGCCTTCTCCAGAGGATAGTATAAATGGCCACAGTAGAAGAAACAGACTTTCCATATTTGGGACTCTATGATATTTTCCAAAAGACCCCTACAACAATATTTTAGCATGCATTTACAATGCATTTTGCACATTTAGATTCACTTTTTCTTTTTTACCTTTCTTGTCACAGAACATGCTTTTTATTTTCTTATAATTACACCATACAAGCCAACAGTGTAATGAAGAAATCTTTCAGCAATGTCTTATTCTGATGCATTAAACAGTCACAATCGCCAAATACCTCGATTAAAGTAGGGATCGCTGCTCTCATATGCATACAGTTTTCATTAAATGCTACCACTCAAGGAAAAATAAAATACTACACTGAAAAAAAAAGAAACTCTAACAGCCAGCCAGGGATTTTCATGGTACTGTTCTTTTCCCAGGATCCCACTGTGTTTTTAAATAATTCCATATGCTTTAGTGCCAGAAGACCTAGCACCTACTCAGTAAAAGCAATCTATGCTGCCCTGTCACTTAAGTATGAGGAGCACCAGCACTATCGAGTCTTGTCATCTTGCCTATTAGCTTGATGTCTTCATTCATAGGCCATCTGCACCACTGAGAGATATCGAGGCAGCTGATGTCAATAGGAACAAATGCCTCTTCTTTTACAAGAAATGTCAAACACAGGACAGTATAAGAATGACCCCAGGAATACCAGCAGATGTTAGCTACAAGGCTTTAAAAGAAGAAAAAAAAAATCAATCCTTCCTACTGGGACTAATTAGGATGAAATGAAGAGCAAAAGTAAGAAAAAAAATCATGTCACATTATCAGGAACTTCATATGTACTTTCTAAGCTCATTATTGGCATATTGCCCTTTGTGCTTTGAAAAACTGCTAAAAACTGGTACAGTAGCTGGCATAGTATTAGAAAGATTCTCTTTTGCACAGTCTTGATCTGAACCTCACAATGGATTGTGCCAAGGAAAATTATAAATAATTAGCACAATACTGTTTAAAGTAGAAATGAAGTACAACAGCATTCACATGATAACATATAAAGAAAATCCAGATATGTTACAGCACTTAGGCAATCAGGCATGCCCAAGGCCACATTATGGATTTCCCTGTAACAAGAAGCAGCTAATGATCAAGATCCTCTCTTTGGATTAAGTACAAAATTTCAAATGGCCATTTTTGTGCCCATGTTCACAGGCTGACAATTAGCATTACTTCTAATTCGGACATAAATATAGGGGCAACCTACCTATAGCACAAAAGAAACTATCCTCATTGTTATTACATAGTGTGCATATACATATAATATATATAATATATGCATTTTATATATTGTAAAGATGACAGGTGGAGGAGGTACATTCGAAGTATCTACTTGGGATTACACTGCATGAAACTTGAGACAATCTTCCATGTTGCTGCCGAGCTAGAAGTCAGATGTGTGGTTACAGGGAACCCAAGCATTTCAGCTCTGGTGATGGAGCACTGTGCTGTCACTGCAAGCTGCAATATGATGAACATGCCAACTCATTTTCAATTCATATTGTCTCTTAGGAAAGACAGATGTACTTGTGAAGAATACCTGTGGCATTGCAGTGGTGGTAAGACAGGTCTAGCTGTATCTTTGAGGCTGCTGACCATGCACATAGACTTTGTCAAAAACTGTGACTCTGTGTGTACCAGAAAGAATTTACAGATAAAACTATATCAGGCCAGCTCTATACTATACATACAAGTCCCCTCCATGCAGCTATGTCAGCTCAAAGAATTATCCTGCTTGCACAGTTTTTGCTAGCCCACAATGAAATAGGCTTGTTTGAAGGAGCACAGGTGCACATTAAGCTCATTGTGGACTTAGCTACACCAGTGAGGAGCATGATTATTCTCCTTCCTCCCACTCCCGGCATTGCCAGTAAATACCTCAAAAGAAAGCCAGAAGTATCCCTGCACAATTCATTCTTTAAGAAATGCAGCAGAAGTTTCCTACGATGCTCTATCACAGGTCTGGACAAGTTGCATGAAAAACATGGACAGCCTGCTATGTCCATTCTTTTGCAGCTGCTCTTCCACAGGAATGTTTAATCAGCCTTGGAATCATATGTTTTAATTACAACTATTTCACAAGATTCCTTCACATTATAACCACGCATCCTATAGGTTAAGGAAACACAGACATCCTTGCAGCTCTCTATGGAAAACGATGTTAAGCTTTCAGTAGTGTTACTCATAAGAACAGAAACACATGTGATTGTATTACAAAACACAACAGATGCACACCTGCACCTCCCTAGTCCTAAAGAATCACTTGGGCAAGTCAAAATTCGGCTAGAGTGCTGCAGACACCAAACTGTTGGAGACAAATGACCTAAGTTGCTAATGCAATCATGCTCAAAACCGCAAAGGTTTTAAAGCTCTTTGAAGGACTTGGGCCACTTTGGAATATTCCAACATGATACTGATTTTCTGTATCTGAACTAGCAGATGATGCCTAAAGTAAACATGTCTGTCTTTAACCTCTTTTGGATAGTAATATTCTATGCATTTTGCTTGCTGATCCAGCTTTCATTTCCCCCCAACGTTTTCACAGAGGCTTAAAAAGTCAGTCTTGTCTCTTGTATCTAAGAAGCAATTCATATCCAGGCTTACTTTGTGATTTACTGATCAACCTACAGGAAAGGATATACAGTGACAAGAGTCTGAAAAACTGAGAGCAAAGTTTGAAACAAACAATAGCTAGGCAAACAATTTACAAGAGAAGTTGTCACAATTTAGCAAAGTCTATCATTTTTGTGGGAACACAGTAAGAGTACCTGAAATTGCTATTAAAATCTTTATGCTATCAGTTTTGTATGTTTGTGGATTTTTTTAACAAAGTATAAAATATTTTTTTAACAAAAGTATAAAAGAAAAATCAGATTTGGACTTCCAAGTCTGAAGTGTTCAACTAAGGGATTTTTTTTGTTCATTCCTCCTGTAGATTTTAGAGCTTATTCTTCCCTATATTCTATTTGCCTCTCTTTGAATATGCACATAGAGGAGCTTTGCCACCTCCACTCACTGGTCCACTGAAGTGTGTCTGTTTCCTCTATTAATTTTATATTGGGAAAACCACTCTGAGAAATGACCTTTTGCCTAGCCAATAAAGATTCAGAAAGTGTAAATTACAGCATATGGCAGCCGATTTGCTCAAGGGAGCATGGCATTTACCATACCCAAAGCTGGTTCTGACACTTGAACAGTGGCAAAGAAGAAAAAGTAAGACTTGGAACCACAGAAATGAGAGCCAGTATTTAGAATGGCTTCCTTTAAATTGGTTGAACTAAAGAAGCTCAATTAAATACAAAAGCCTAATGTTGGAGCACAATATTTGCGCTTCCTCTGGCTTGACCATACTGTATCAGATTTTTGTACTCCACATCTTCATCTGTAAAATAGAAATAATCCATTCTTCTCAAAATTATGTAAAGCTGAGGAAAAAAATCATTATGTAAAAGAAAACTGACCTATTACAGTTAAACTGAGGAATCTTATAAATGGCTAAAAATAGTACCAAACACTAAGAGCAATGGTATACTACTTCTTTTGGGGCAGGGGTGATGGGGGATGTAATCCTGTTCTCTGGTTTCACTTTTGTTTTTGTTTTGGATATTGACCGTGTGCACAGGGAAATCCATAAGGACCCCAGTGCTAACATTCCCTTCTCTGTCTTTATAGCACAACAAAGATATTTTATACCATTCCTATGATAAAATGAAAAGTCTATTTATCTGAAAGGTGATACTTTATTAATACTCTTGCTAATTCTCTGTTGTGGAATATTGCAAGGTAGAGCATGTCAGTATACTTAAGTCAGGGATTTGAACCTATGACCTAAGAGGTGAAAGTACTCTGGAAGATGTAAAATACCATATTAGATCACTACCACCTAATAAAAAGTCATGAGGATTTTTATAAACTATTTTAACTTCCAAGATCGTCTTGCCCTAAATGGAGCAGTATTGATGAGAATGAGATAGATTATATAGACTAGCACAGGAAAACATCATACTAAAGCATCAACTTTATCAAGCCTTATCTTTACTGAAGCAAAGAATATTCACCTCTTGCCATAAAACACAGTGTATGGTATTTTATCTAGTCTACACACACACACTAGATCTACAGTCTCCTGTAACATATCAGAAAGCATAAACCAGTGGTGATAATAAATGGTTGTGCATTTCACCAACCCAACTTGGCAACGCTATAATTCTTCAATAACTATGGAACATCTGCAGTTTTTTGATACTTCCTATGTTTCATTCCCATGATGCTCTCTGTGTCTGTTCAGAGTACAGAAAGGTCAACCAGCCCATCTGGAATCTTCCCTGTTCATCCATTCTTGTGTGCTGCCTCTCTTGCAAAAGGAGTTTCTGCAGAATTTGTCACTTCCACCTGTTCTGACAGGTTCTCCCTGTCTGACCTGGAGATAGCCCTTGGGGACATTAATCATATAACAGTCTGAGCTGTGAAAGAAACAAGGCTTGGCTGGATACTGTTACAGTCCCTGTCACCTACTAATCATGTCCTGTGACACAGAGGGGCTTAATCAGATGGTCAGGTTTCTCATTAATCATTGCGGCTTACAATGAAACTCTTCTCAGGGAGATTAAAGTTTAGGCAATCTTCTCCACTCATGTTCCTGTCCAACTGCCTAAATTTAGCTCAACTTTCAAGTACTATAATTTAAGCTCCAACTCCTATTTCCTAAAGTCCAAAGGTTGATTTTAAGTCCCTGTTGTGTTTCAGCATGTAAACTTTTCCAATGAGAAATAAATACACATATACTTAGAGGGACAGACAGATAGATAAGGAAATAAATTTAATGATAAAGCATACTATCAACATTCTCAGGATGCATATATAAATAAAGGTTTATAAAGATAACTGATCCACTCTAATAATATTAAGGAGCCAACTCTAAAAAATCCAGACATTTGCTACAAGAAATTTTTGTCCTCTTAGTATATTTGATGTTAAATCTTCCACTACAACGCAATGAAATAACTTTAGGTGGTAAAGAATAATCAAAGGCAATAATCAAGTGATTCTAGAACAAGAAACGGCTATTTCAAAACAACAAATTAATTTAGTTATGTACTTTAATCCTGATCTTATTTCTAATTTTATAAGTTTCAAAACGCAGACAAGCTCCAATACTTATTCTGCTGTGTCTTGGCAAGTTGGCTTTGCACTTTAATCCTGATCTTGTTTTTCATTTTCTAAGTTTCAAAAGGCAAACAAGCTCCAATACATACTCTGCTGTGTCTTGGCAAGTTGGCTTTGCACTTCCTCCTTGTGTTTACTTTCCCTGCACCATACAATTATGGGAAAGAGGTATAATTTTGCCTTCTCAATCATGAAACACACATACTTCATCAACATCTAAATCATCACTCATCTCAGCTGTGGTTGGTGGAGGTGTTAGTGGGAGAAGACAGACAGGATGGAAAAAGGAAGCTATAGCCACCATATGATTAACATGGTCTCCTACCTGTCTGAACTTGACCTGGTAGCTTACTGCAACAAAGTCAGCAAAGAAACACTCAGTTCAAGAGTTACTTAAAGGCAATGTGCTTACCAGGTTCCCCAACAATACACTGCATCTGAAAGCTACCATCAAAGACCTACAAGGCTGTCTGACTCAACTTCACAATGCTGAGCTGAGGCCTGGGGTTTTTTGTTGTATTTGTTTCTATTCAGTGATCCTCCATTGCTAGCCTAGAAATGACAGTAGGTGGAAACGCTATCTTTCATTACACAAAGTATAAATAGTGTAATCTATCAGCACTGTCAATCAAGATGATTGATTACAGGCTGTCATAGAGAAGAGTGACATATTAGAAAAGTTTTGTTAACAATGCCTATTGCTAGTCAGCCTGCCACAGAAGCTGGTGATTAATGTGTTGTCAGCCTGTAATCCCACACCCCTGGCTAATGAGGCAGGAATTTATCATCTTTACAGAGTGGCAGATGTCAGAAGGAAAGGAATCCAAGTGCTGGAAACAATATACTTTTTCTTACCATGCCTGACAAGTCTGACAGGCCTAAAAAACCACAAAGAAGCTTTGTGTAAGCACAAACTTAAAACGAGGAACTTTCATTTGGCATCTTTGCTTTAAATAGTGCTGCAAATCAGCTCTATCCCTCAAAAAGGGCACAATAAAAAGCACTATGAACTCTGAACCCATCCTTGACAACTAGGAAATCTCAGGAAAGGTTTCCATGGCAGGCAAACAGACAGCTTCCTTTGCAAGAGAAGCAGCAAGTAACTTTTAACTTTACCTGTGAACTTGTGAACTACTGCAGGACAAAGATTCTTCTGACCAGAGAGCAGAATGCATCCTACTTCAATGTTTTATCAATGGAGGTCTTAGGAAACAGCTCTCCAGAAAGTCTGCACCAGTTTTGCATTACAGATTCATGTTGGGAGGGAGGAACAACAAGAAGGAGGATTGTGAAAATTCTGGAAGCTATTTCTGGAGAAAAATAGAATGTGACACAGCATCTGCACTGAGAGGCAGCTCTAGTACTTTGTACTCAAAATAGTTTTACATCTGACTGAAATATGCTCAGATTTGAAAACTCTTCCTTCAGAGTATTTGAAAAATATTTGAAAGATTCTCTTTGAGTACTTGAAAGCCACACAGACATGCTACGCCTTTGATATATCTATGTTACAGGAAATTCTCAACAGAACATTGGTGATCTGCTTAAGTTTGCTTCTTCAAAATTACAGTGTTCAAAATTCAGGTTTAAAGCAAGGATTTCTCTTTTGCCTTCAAGGCAACTCTTTAAGGAAAGCTCATTTTTGCCTTCATTGCAGTAAAGACTATAAATTACCCTAAGTGAGGGAAATAAAGGGGGTAACTCTCTGTTTAGTTTAAAAAAAAGGAAAAAGTAATCTATGCCAGCAAATTTCAGGCCACTATTGGCTGGCACTGTTAGATATCGTCGTTGTCGTTGTCATGGCTAGGCTTCGCAAATGAAGATCCAGNGATATGCTGAGAGGTTAAACCTTCTGGTTCTGAAATTTTGGATATTCTGTTAAAGGGCTGCATTTTGAGTAGCTTAGGGTCCTGTCAGTCATTAAGGAAAGGAGGTAAATCACCTGTCTTAAGTTTTGATTAAGGTAATCCTTTTCCAAACACAGATACCACCTCTAATGCAGAAAAATGCAACACACACAAAATTACAGAGACAGTAATCAGGGAATAAACCCACTGCTTTCTCTCAACAGCACCCTTGGGCTAAAGACACAGCAAAACATTGAGAAATCTAATCTCCAAAAGGCAGCATTCTGGAGTTAAGACTTATTTAAGGTTTATGAGAGACTGGAGCTTCCCACACCAGTCAGTGAAGGAGAAGTTTACTGGCCTATAATCTATGCACCCAAGAGGAGACCAAATCAAAACAAATAGCAATGCCACGAAAACCAGACCCTTCCTTGCCAACAATGGGATGCAGTGACAACTTATGACCTCTGTGGAAGGCAAAATGTCCCTGACTGCTACTACAGTGTCAAAAACAAAGCAGCATTTTTCTCTTCCTTTTAAACCAAAGCTCCCTAGAGAATCTACACACAGGTGAAGCTGGAACTGCAAAACAAGTAAAGTTGCTTGTGACTTGACCTATAAACAAGGACAGGAAAATTGACTTTGAGCGGGTACAGTTTTACATGCTTCAATAGTTAGCCATTCCAACTGCTGATAAACTGGAACAGCCATATACATTTTCTCCCCTTTTAAAGGAAAAGTAAAAGGTAGGCACCATGTCACAGTTAAGCACAGGTTGCAGATGAATGACTCATTAACTAATAATGGGACTGTGATGGTGAGTTATAACTTGCTTGGGGTAGGGGGTAAGGTCAATGTTAATTTATGTTCTCTTTTCTGCTCTGAAAAATCTTGATAGATTCAGTGCAGACATTTCAGATCATATTAGTATAAGATAGGCAGATGTCTTAGACACCTCCTGACTAGTGGTGTTCTCCTTCCCTTCTCAAACTAGTAACAACAAACTTCATCTGATTTTCACTTTGCAGCCATTTCCCAACCTCCCTAGTTAATGGGAAAATATATCTCCTGAATCTGCATAATTCAAAATGTAATTAAATGTTCCAGTTCCAGCTGGAAAGCCTATTTCTTCCAGTGATTAGATTAAACTTATTACTTTGGTCTGTACTGACCTTTAATCCCCTTGGCAGCCTCTTGGCAGACCATAACACAGCACAGACTTCTTTGGAAAGAACCCACTGTTCATTGCCCCATGTTTGTGGACTCTATACTCTTTTGAATCAGGTTGGCAGGAAGAATTCTTCCTTCATTCAACAACAATCATAAAATTTCACTAATTCACCTCAGTTTCTACCTCGAAAAACCTTCATTCAAACACCTAGGAATTTAAGATAAGGTTAACTTTTGAAGACATCAACAGAATTATTTACAATATGCCATGCTAATGTCCTTGATTAGGGCCATCATCCTCAGTGCTACATGGGAATTGGCCAGAAGCCTGTAGCTGTCAGCAATCTTGTTCATAAATTTCTACACATTTAAAATAAATAAATAAATAAATAAATAAATATAGGATTACATAGTTCTAGGCCTACATGCAAATTTCAGATTCTCCCATGGTCAACATACGAAACGTGACATTCATTGGGAAAGGAATTGCCATATCTGTTCCATGTTTACACAGGTCCTAGCATACACAGAAATCTGAAGAGTGGCAATAATATTTATGAATTGAAATACAATATTTTTTGATGCTACAACTGTAGATGCCATTTCACAATGAAGACATGGCTTCTTAAAAGTAAAAGTACATACACTGCTTTTTGATGCATCTGGAAGACGTTTTTTCCCCACTCTTTTAGCCAACACCTGCACAAATTAATTCTTTAAGTAGTTAGTTCTAACAGCATCTACTATAACACTGAAGTCCAAGTAAATTCAGTCAATGCAATAGAATGTATCTATGTTCCTGTGTCTTAATGCTGCCTGTAGAATGTATACCAATAAAAGAAATTAAAACATGTTAATGAGCTTGCTTTATGGAGTTTGGATCTCATCAATCTTGATTCTCCATACAATTAGTTGAGTTCTTTCTCTCACTGAGTTGCATAAACTTTTTGAAAGTGGGAGTATAACATCTTTTTCTGAAGCTATGTTATTATTTTGGTCGAAGATTGTTTACATGAAACAAATCTAATTTACCAAACTTTACCATGTTTGCACAACTGCATAGAATTTATACTGGAAACATGACTTTTAAGTGAACTTTCTGTAGTCTAAGCTCTCTGGCTTCTAGTCTGCAGTTCTAGATTCTTATATAGCTCCAAAAAGATTGTCACTGGCATAAATCATGTTCTCTAAGAGGTTTCCAATAAAGTAAATAATGACTGTAATTTCAATTTTTTCGTTAATAACTTCAAACAGGCTACATCTATCAAATACTGATTTGACTTTCTTGCCAGGTGCAGCACTTTGTCAAGAAAATAGCAATCTCCAAATTAAGATCAGGGAAAGCAATTCCTTAATACTGCTATTTCCCTGTTAAGTTTATTTTAGTAAGCTTGATAAATGGAATTTAAATTAAGATTTCATCAGCCTAAAGCATCAGAGATTGATTGTAAAATAACCTTTAATAAATCCATACTGTCTCCTATAAGTTGATATACTTATTATGGCACATTGCAGTTGTATCTGTACTGTCAAATACACTGGGTTGTTAGTTTATTCATTCTGTCTGGTAAACATGAAGTCAATTTATGCTACAGTTACATGGATTTCAACATATTGCCTGCAGAGCATTTCCAGGTTTCACTGATTTTGTTGGGAATCAGCAATGCCTACTGCTTGGACAACTTTAGGCACAAAGATACCAAGTAAAATTTAACATTGCTCTTAAAATCTTGGGTTCTCAGAGGACTACACAGTCCACACTTCCAGGGATAAATGTGGAAACAAATGAACCTTTGGAACATCTGGAAGAACAATGTAAGAGTATTTTTTTCTTTAAGAGCTATTAATCATTTCTTTAGCCACTACCATGAAGCCACTCCTGCTAAAATTAGTCCTTTTCCAATGCCACATAGCTTTTCTCAAACCTTGGTGGAGGATAGCATTAATCACAACTACCCCTCCACTGGCAGGAGAATGTTCTGATTTACTCAGGTAGACATCCATAAAGATATTTAGACACAACAAAAAAAAAATTACAATTTCCTGAAAATTATATGGTTATAAAATAACTGCTTTAAATTGTACACTACAGCTGGACTCAATGATCTCAGAGGTCTTTTCCAACCACCATGATTCTCTGATTTCAGAAATTGCCTTTCATACAAGTGTCTGAGAGTGCATAATGATTTCAACAATACAGAAATATTTTATATGTACTTGTATATTTTTGTGGCAATTTTGCTTTCCAAAAGCTTTACTCCACTTCTCATTCTTTACCAAATATTACATTTTAATCAAGCCAGTTCCAAATTATGAGTTCAGAAATAAGTGAACATGCATTCAAGGGTGTCAAGTCAAAAGCACATCTTTTCATCCCAGTTTGTAAAGTCTAACAGGCCTAGACACAAAGAACCCTTGGAAAGGTGCCTCCAAGAAAATGGCCAAGAGGGAAAGTCTTTGAAAAGCTGCAGTCAAAGGGGATAATAAACATAGCATGCATTTTATATGGCTGAAGTCCAATAGAGGAAACATGCAAAATAAATAGATTATACCAAACACACCTTCCTAAAAAATTAATGGAACGCATGAGAAATGTGACATAAAGCTCACACATAAAATACCAACAGTGAATTCATTAAGACAAGTAATCTAATTGCTTTTTAGATAACACCTAAATCTGTGCCAAGAGTGAGGAATGAGGAAGAGAAAGAATAATGCAAAAGGAACCATTCTTGCTGCTTCTATTTTATAATTTGGGTCTTTTTATTAGATCCATTTCACAGGTCCTATGTATTTTTCTGCAAAGATATGAGCAAGTCAGATGCAACTGTCTGTCTGTGCTTACTCTGAGCTAATTCTGATTATATCTCTCTGAGGTCTTCATTCTATAGACAATTCATTTACAGTGCTATGACCTTTTAAGAATTATCTTATTTCTAGATTTACCTAGAAAGTGGCTATATTCTTTCAGCCTCACTGAGTTGGTTTAGGTTAAAAGAAGGAGGAGAAATAATTGCCTATACTTTTCCAGGGAGAACATGCAAGCTATTTTTCTTTATTGCATACTTGTCCCCACTCTAAGCACAGATTGTGTCACAGTTTGCTTGCTTCTAGACTATTAAACTCCAGGATGTATTCCCCTTCTTAATCCCTCTTAGGCTATGTGAATCTCAGGGGTATGGTGCTATACTGAGTTTTGATATGCAAAATGCCAATCCATAACTGTGGAGGTTTAGAAAGCTCTAGCTGCTGCTTCTCAGATAAAATCACAGCTTGACTGCACAAATACTCATTCTTTGCTTCATCTATGGGGAGGTGGAAAAAAAAGGATCAACTTGGAATCAAGATCAACAGGCACTTCTTCCCGAGAAGATCACTGTCCTTGTGCAAATGGCCTTTGAACTCAAGGAAACATTGCTGCTGTTCCTGCTTCCCAAAGTCAGTGGAATGACCCTTCTGCTCTACCAGTGTTTTCAAACCAGCTTAGTCTAGAACAAGGTATAGCAGAGGAGGCATGGCTGCAGAAAGAAACCATTTTCTGCTGGGTACCTTCTGCTCCAATGGTATTTAAACATGATACTCTAGTGCTAGCATCAGTCTTGGATGAGTCTCCTACTATCATATGAAAACTCACTCCTACAATCAGACAAGCTTAGCCAGAACAGTAAGGAGCAAGAGCGGCATGTAAACAGGCACTGCTGAGAGGCAGTGTTTACAGCAGACTCCCGGTCAGCAATACCCTCCTCCCAGGAACAACTTAGAGGCTAAACTAAAAGCTTAAAAATCAAAGCCCAAATTAAGTCGAAATCAAAACTACAATCGCTGTAGGCATAGCCAAAATTGTCCCTGTTACAGATAGAGAAACTGGAGGTATCATGATTTTACCTTGCAAAGTGAAAACTAACTCTTCAGTTTAATATCTTGAGCACTGTTGAAAGTGGCATGCATTTTCAGACCATAATAGATCCAAATAGCTATCCAGATTCCCAGTGTCTGGTCATGTATTCACAAATGCAGAAATCCTCAGTAACTATTCCACATTTCTCAGCGATACTGATGCAAAAGAGTTTAACAGAAGCAATATACATTATTAAGCTGTAAAGAAGTAACAACATAGTCCCAAACATATAGAAAAAAACGAGCAGATTTCCCATAGAAGTTGAGGCTTCCACTTGAAAACCAGCTGCTCAGTGCTACTCTTGCCTTGCCCTTCTAGCCAGAGAAGGTCATTTTTTTGAACTGGGAACATGCATATGTATGTATACATATATACATATAATTTTTTCTCCTTGAAGTTTTAATCTCTAACTAGCTTCAGAGATTTAGGAAATAAAGTAACTACCCTAAAAATTGTATCTGTTAAAGGTAAATAGTCAAAGAAAGAACTTGCTGTTAAGAATTTCTTGCCTTCCTGTGCTGCTCACTTCATAAATCATAGGACTTGTCAGCCATGTCCTGAGAAAGTTTTAGGCTGTTCTGACTTGGGAGTCTCTAAAGAAAGCTGTAGACATTTCAACAATAATATAACACTCTGACTCACTGACATGGGAGGAAGAAGCCTAAAAGAATAGTGTGTTTTGTCACAGGAATGTGGCTGCTGTTCCAAGACAGAAATTGTGGTTTGTAGTCCACGTTTTAATGTGTAAGGCATAAATGCTCAAAGGTATTTGTACTTTGTGAGTCACAGACCCAAATAAACAGACTTACATTTAGAAGTCAAAAACTACTACTACTTGGAAAATGATACAATTCAGGGGCATTAATAGCATGGAAAGGATCTCTGGAGATTGGACTAGATGATCTCCAGAGGTCCCTTCCAACCCCTAACATTCTGTGATTCTCTGCCATTCTGTGAAATAACTAGAAAAAGATCACTGAATGGTGCATTAGAGTAGGTCTTGCTATAATATTGCAAGTTACAATCTACCTTTTCTGAATAAAAATTTTAAAAGCTCACAAAGAGACACCCACAAAAAGAATCCATTTGAAGATCATCTACCAAGAAACTAAACTAGGAATGCAATTCAGCTTCCTTTGAATACTACATGGCCAGAGATACCTGAGATAAAAGAAGGGGAAAAAAAGAATGAGTTGAATTATTCTTAAATCACTGTGTTTTCTGTAGCATATACCAAACTGGGCCTCATTGCTGAAATTATGAAGTTCTGGTTTTGTTTACTGTATTCAAAAGATGGACATCTCTCCTTTTTGCCTGACAAAGGGAGAAAATATGCTAATCAGTCTGTATATGTTATATCCTGCTACACACTACAATTTTGCTTAGCATAAAGTTAATATGAAACTTACATTAGTATTCTATTTCTGGTTAGAAAGATACCCTTAACAATTTGACCTTTCATATTCCAAGACTTATAATTTATCCTGTTCCACACTCCTTTTCTTCTCTCCTTAACTGTTAGGTAGCTACCTCATTTAGCTGATGAAAGTCTGGGAAGGCATGCAGTGGTTATTTCTTACCTACAGAATGATTATTTTTTTTACTATGATCAATTGGGAAGTTCATACATATCTGTATGTATTACATTTGTATGCAATATGTATCTTTAAATGCATGCTTTATTTATATCAAATTTTACATGATTTTTGAGCTACTTTCTTCACTATGTGTATATTTTTGTGATTTATTACAACTAATTCTTCCAGCAATCCTAAAATCACAGGGCTTTTCCCTACACTTGCCTCTGTACAAATAAATCATTCAGATTTTGCATTTATTTTTCAGTAATGTCTTGAGCAGATATTCAGAGGGTTGGGGGAAAGATGGCTTAGTTCAAAATAATTTCTCATTGGTACATATAAAGCTTTTGAACTAGGGGCATAACTGAAATCCTGACAAGACTAACTACGAGGTTATTAAATCAGGTATGAAACTTTCCATTCTGTCCTACACAGGGGCAGCATGTTCCTCCAAAAATAGTGATATCCAACTATCTGCCAAGACATGGCCACTGAGAGTAATTTCTAGCTTGAATAATAGTAGGCTTTTTCTGAAGCCAATTGCTACTCTGCAGTCTGATCTTAATTGGGAAAGTAAATTTAATTATTTCTCTCCTGAGATGGAATTCTTACTACTTACATATTCTGGAATATCAAAACAGAATGTTAACTCTGGAAGTTGACTCCCGTTGAACCTCCACGTGTTGCCAGTGACCCATCACAGCTTACTAAAACCATTACCAGATAAGACAGACTGCCTACAGTCTGGGTTATAGTAGGTTTTATTCAAGTAATTTGCAGCATAGGTTTATGAGAAATTGTTTTCTACTATAATCAACCTAGAATAAACTTTCTGATGAATAATAGCTCTTCAACTCAAGAGTATCACCTTTAGATACCTTACCTACTTCACAAAGACACTATGAGGTTTGCACAGCAAACGAACATAGAAGTATTTAGAATGCTACTCAACAGTCTATGAACGTTTTAGTGTTTCTCATATTGTTAAATGAAACTAATGCTTAAAGTATTTCTCAGGAAATTTAAATAAATTGAAGATTTTTATGCCTAAAATGTCAACACAAGTAAAAATGTGTCTTGTATAAAGTCAAAATGCTAGTTTCTTTTGGTATTTTGCAAACTTCATTCATCACCACTATCAATTCTGAAAGGATTCAGTCATACAATTGTTTGAACAACTGGTGCAACAACTTTATTATGAATTTTAATATTAGAGAAAAATCACTGGGAAATACACTCTTGTAACGAAGCTGTTCTGACAGGTGATTTCTAGAAATCCTCAGTATTTATAGCAAATATGCTTTCAGAGCTATCATGCCAAACTACACATTTAAAAAGCACAATGGTTTCAATATTATTTTTCTTCTTGTCTTTTTTCCCCCAACCCAACACAACTATCTTCAGATCACCACAAAGTAGTTCAGTGAAATAGTTAGGCAACCACTCTAAAGGCAAGTTCATTTATCTAATGGATACACAATCCAATATCTAACAATACTTTGAACAGTTAATATGATTAATTATTCCATCACCTTATACAGAAGGAAAAATAACCTGCAATTACTGGCTTATAAAATACAGATGGATTTCCTGGAAACACAAGGAATTTTGCACTTGGTTGCTTTAACAAATCTTAGTCAAAGGTAGGGGAAAAAAAAAGAAGGAAATTCTCTGAGATAAGGTGAATTTGTGGGAGACAAGAAGATCACTGAAGAAATGTTTAGGAAAAGTGATACACTTACAGGATTAAAAAGAAACATTAATTAAATAATGTCATTCTAAGTGAAAAATCACGTGTTACTAAATGTACACTAAGGCAGCCTCCTTTTGCTTTTAATGACTGGCAGGATTTATTCTTAAAAGCTGAAAATTATAAAGAAATTTGGAGTCTTAAGAAGAGATTCTGTGGAGTTCTGCAAAGCCTTCAGCAGCTACAGAGGCATGCAATTAGGAAACAGTCTTTGAAGTGGCCGTATTTGATAATATTTTTTCCTGTTGCTTCCTATCTTTTGGGGCAGTTTTCTACAAAAGTCAATTGTTGCTCTCTTGAGTTGTTCTCAGAATTTCAATTCTTGTTTGTATTTGCAAGGGTACAATTCTAACTATTTTAAAATAACAAATTAAAATAAAACAAAACAAAAAAGCTAAAAAAACCCATTGTATTTAAGATTCCACAAAGGATGATGAGATATTAATCCTTTTATCTTTTGATCTATCATTTGGAATCTATTGCCAGATGTGTAGTGGGCAAGATCCTATTACAAGGCTCTTCAGAGCCCAACGTCCATGTTATTGACCATATTGATAGCTCTTCATTGCTTGAACATTATGCTTTAAGAATTCTTTGCAATGCTATCTGCCCAGTACATCTCAGAAGATGTGAATACATTTGAACTGTCTTGAAATTCCACTAATTTTGACATTTAGAACCAGCAAGCAATGCTTTAACTCCAAATGAGAATCTAACCTATATTGGGTAATATAATCAAAACTAACTGATCTCTTTTATGTGCATTAAAAGGCTATGTTAATATTACACTTGGGGCCATTATAAATGTCTTACATTGCACACACTTAGTATACATCAAAGTTTTATCACAGTCATTACAAAAATGTCGCTTCAGACTATTTTTACACTAATAAGATGGTCTTGAATTGAATAAATTGCAGTTACAGAGTGATTACCGCTGTTACAACTTAGATTTAGTTCACAGGTTAGTACAGTGATGGATAAAATGCGGGGGGGGGGCAGAATTAATGCCTGATTCAACTTTACATTTTGTATGAAACCAGGTTGATTTAAGGCATTAGTGAAAGTTGAAATGTTAAATCTACTTGGAAGACATAAGGTAATGGACATTCCACTTCCAAAGCACACAACCAATAACACTATTATTTATGCAGACAGGATAACACATTCTCTTAGTCCACACCACAACATGTTCTGTCTCAAATTAGCCAGTGAATCACTACTGTAGACGTTATTAACCATCATAAAGCCTTTTGTGGTGTACAAGGTGTTCATAATGGACATTCTATATGATTTACAACACGACTCAGCTCTTCAAGTGCAACCAACCTGTGGATGTGAGGCTTGATGTGTGACCTCTTGTTATCTTTGAGATGATATATCAGACTTAATCTTCCTTAACATTAGTCAGCAAAACCAGTGATATAACACAACACTCATTGAGTTTCTATTAAAAAGTGTTCATTTTTAATAACTAAAGCTTACGCGGAAATGCTATACTTTAAACAGAAATTAAACAGGACTCAATACCAGGTAGGATTGCATTCACAGAATCACAGAATCACAGAATGTCAGGGGTTGGAAGGGACCTAGAAAGATCATCTAGTCCCACCCCCCTGCCAGAGCAGGATCACCTAGATGAGGTCACACAAGAATGTGTCCAGGCAGCTCTTGAATGTCTCCAGAGAAGGAGACTCCACAGCCCTCCTGGGCAGCCTGTTCCAGTGCTCTGTCATCCTTACTGTAAAGAAGTTTTTCCTCAGGTTAATACTAAACCTCCTGTGGTCCAACTTGCTCCCGTTCCCTCTTGTCCTAACATTGGATGACATTGAGAAGAGCCTGGCTCTGTCCTCCTGACACTCACCCTTAACATATTTGTAAACATTAATGAGGTTCCCCTCTCATTCTCCTCTTCTCCAGGCCCAAGAGACCAAGCTCTCTCAGCCTGTCCTCGTAGGGCAGATGTTCCACTCCTTTAATAATCATTTTCTTGTATCAAAATAGTACTTCAATCATACCCTTCTGACATTGTCTTTAAGATAATTCCAAATCCTACCATCTATATAAGAGTCAATCTGCCCTATTTTGGGAAGAAAGACAGGTAGAGAAAGATAGAAAGAGAGAACTAAATACATTTGTTCCAAAGAAAAACCCCAATATATATGGTAGGAGTGGCTCTGAACTGAGGAACTTCATTCAGCAATTCTTATTTCAGAGACAGTAATTAGAAGGGATGAAGATTCACATTACAACAATTGTCCCTCTTTCTCTGAGTGACATAGAAGGAATTTGGGACCAATGTGTTCTAGATACTGAGAAGGGGAGTGAGAAAAAAAACAGCAAAAACTGGGTTCTAGATTCCATAATCCTCAACTCAAGGGTACGCTTAAAATATGACAATATGATGGTTTCAGGGCTAAGAAGATGATGAAGGGTCTGGAAGGGAAGCCTTACATGGAGCAGATGAGGTCACTTGGTTTGTTTAGTCTGGAAAAGAGGAGACTGAGGGGAGACCTCACTGCCATATTCAACACCCTCACAAGGGGAAGCAGTGGGGCAGGCACTGACCTCTTCACCCTTGTGGACAGTGACAGGACTAGAGGAAATGAAATGAAGTTGAGTCAGGGAAGGTTTAGGCAGGATATCAGGGAAAGGTTTTGCTCCCAGAGTGGTGGGGCTCTGGAACAGTCTCTCTAGGGAAGTGGTCACTGCACCAAGCCTAACAGCTCAAGAAGCACTTGGACAGCACTCTCAGGCATATTGTGTGATTCTTGGGGTGTCCAGTGTAGGACCAAGAGTTGGACTCAATGATCCTTATGGGTCCCTTCCAACTTGAACAATTCTGTGATTCTGTGACTCTCACATTACTGCCAAAAGAATACAGTAAGATTCTGAAAGCATACCAGAGATTCAGGGATAATAAATATATATAACATTAAAGGAAATGCTTGTTTCAGGCATCAGTGGTTGGATAGTTACTATGAATAGACACTCAATATGTGAAGGCTGGTGTCATTTATGTGGCTGAACCGAAAGTAAATTACCCAAGTTACCCTTTCTGTAGGCCTGCAAGAACAACCACAAAAGCTAAGTCTCCAGTGTTGCCAGAGGTCTACACTATGCAAAAATACACCTATTCTGTGGGGTTTTGTTGGGTTTTTTTTGTTTAGTTTTTTCTTTGTTTGTTTTTAAATCCTAAAATATAACAGTGATACAAGGAATCTTCAGTCTCCTAGAAGTGTTGGACCAGTAGCAGACCAACAGTTCCCAATATCACTAACTTGATGCTGGTTCAGCACCATTCCTACTGTGTGCAAGTTGTCTATGGCAAATATTCATCAGTTTATAGCCATCTGCATGAGTCATCTCTGACTCACAAGACACTTCTGCATGAATACCATAAAATCAGGAATAGTATGTATTTGAGAAAGAAAAAGAAAATAAATGAGCATTAGCTGCCATACAAGTCTCAGACCAGCATTGCTCCATTAGGTATGGGAGCCAAGAAAGTAGGGCTGGCTGTTGATGACCTCATCAAGGGCCTGCACACATGGAAAGCAACTTCAACATTAACAAACATGCTAATCTGCCTCAAATCAAACAGGCAATTACTCTGCTACTTCCATGAATTCTAAGGCAAGTATAATGTGACAGTTAGATATTAATAAATCTATTTCCTCCCACTATCTGATAAAGAAGCTTTCTTTTACTATCTCTTTAATGTTACTAAATAAACTAAAGTCATATCTGGCTAAATAAGCCTCACAAGTGCTAATCTTAGCCTAAAGCATTCTAAAGGATTGACTCTTGCTCAGGAGGTCTATATAAATATTTATAAAGACTTCACATGAAGAGCAGATCTGACAGAGGGCTTTAAAAGACTTCTCAACATATACAGAATCTGGAGAAAGAAGAGATTTTCTGAAGACAATGAAGCTCTTACCCCTCCAAAAAAAAAAACCAACCCTCTTAAATCCTGGAGGGTTGGTAGTAGTACACAAACATGCCTGAATCTGCACACAAATTATGCATCAGGGCTGTGTTACCAGCCTTCCAATAGTGCTATATTATGCTCACAGGCTGGATGGTGAGTATAAGATTTTCTTCTTACCTGGCCATCCGCTTTTATTGAGAGACAGTATTTTCCATGCCCCTAACAAGGGAAAAAGTGATTGTGCTATTTTTCTGACTTGTTTCTGAGTGGAGAAGAATCAGCACTGAAAGCTTACAGGAAAGTCAAACATACAGTCCATTCTCCTTCTTTAAAAAAAAAAGAAAGCAAGTCTTCTCCAAAAGAAATTAAATCAGAAGAGTATTTATTTGAATAGAGCAGAAGAGAAAGCCTGAAATCCTGGCCTCCACTGATGATGCAGATTGTTTCTAGCCACTATACTGGAGGCAGGATTTTTCTACAGATTTTCTTCTTCAGCCTAGGCCCTGAAGTTCAGCCACAGAACAAGTAAATTATTTCTTTTATTCCCACTACAGCAAGGTTCTTCTAACTAAAACTATTCCACCACATCAATATTATAGATGAGAAAATTATACTCTGCAATTTAAGCTCTTCTCCATCTCCAGATCAAGTAGCTACCATTTTCAATTTATATGGCATATTAGTATTTGATTAATCTATTTCTTTAAGACAGCATATGAAAGAACAATATTTTCTGCCACACAAAACAGATATATCATGTACCAAGCTGAAAACTAGCCCTGATAATGACGAGTTTTCATCATTATTATCAATACAGGGATTGGTAGATTACTCTTGTCTTTTGGTAACTATAGTATAGGCAAAATCTTCAGCTGAACCTTTTCTCCAAATATAAACCAAAATTGATGCCTGATTTTTCAAATTTGGAATAGCTGGTCTATCAATATACAACATTTTGACACCCACTGAATGAAAATAAACTTGAAATTCACTTCCATGAACCTTCTTTGGGATCACCAGACAGTCTACATTGCAACATCATTGCTTCCCAGCTGTAAAAGTACAAAGAATATTAGGCACATACCTTGTCCTGCCAGACCACACCAGCCCTCATGCTCACTTCACTGTACCAGTATTACACAAAATTTGTAGGGCTTGAATTAGTGCATTTTAGATTTAATTAGGTCTCCATAAATTTTCAGCACTCCTACTATGACCCTGCCTCAGCTAGTGACCATTGGTTTCCTTACATTCTGGGCAGAAGGTAGAAGATGAGGCTGTAAAGAACCGGACAACCATTGGGTCTGTACACAGCAGTTTTTACAAGCCAAACCATATTCCACTAGGGGTTTATCACATCAAAAAACAGACTTCCCATTTACCAAAAATATGACCTCAAGAGGGCAAGCCAAGTAAGTTCTCTACCAACAACATATCTATTCATTTCTACTTGGGGAGAGGTGGAGGAGAGGGTGGAGAAAAAGAGCCCTTCATATAAAACCCAGTCCTTCATAAGTTCTCTCTAATGAAACTGGAAACTATCTGGGGGAGAACAAGACCCAAAAATTACGTTGCTGTGCCTTGAAATCAAGAAGTTGTTTTGAAAAATAACGTTTCTAATTTCATGTTCAAAAATAAATCAGAAAAATAAAATCCATTTTATTCTTTTTCTTTCCTTACTTTGCAACTCTCAGTGGCCTTGCAGCCCTGCTTCCAAGAAAGTTAGGTGTGTCCTTTACTGAGAAACCACATGCCATTCTGGTACATGAACTCAATTTAGAGGTATTTTTCTACTCACAATCTGAATTATTTTTTCACCTTGTAAGAATTCTCTATGGTCAGCGATAAACAATAAAATTCAAAGTACTCCTATCAGCAGATTTCCTATCAGTAAATTACCTGCATAGCTGCTGCTTATAATCTTGTCAATGAATGATTCCTTTGTATTTAAAGAATGACTGTTATTTTGAAACCAGAATCACAATTACAGACATATTATAATGAGTTTTGCTTTGGAAAGAATAACTGACATGACACAGATCTGTGTTTCTCTTGCTCACATTAGACACAGAGTCTACTCAAGACAAGGAAAAGTAGATTCAAAGGTTTTCTTCAGATGAAAGAAGAATTTTGTGCCACACATACAGTGCTTTTGCCTAGTCCTGTTACAGCACTCCATCTTTCAAAATCACCCACAACATCTTTGACTTGTTATTTAGAAGTCAATAGCAAGGTAAATACCATAAAGATATGAAAAATCATCATATAAGAGGAAGGGGAAAAGTTGAGGAGCAACAGTTACAAATTTGATCAGACCTAGGGCAATGAATTAATATTGTTGCCTGTTGGACATTTCTGGAATAATACACAATATGAAACACAGCTGCCAAAATGCCCACAAAGTAACCAAGTTCTCCAAGATTAGCTCTAAGACCCTGCAGCACAAAGATTTTATACTTTATGTTCAACAATCCAATGGACTCGACCTGTAGCTAACCGCAAAACATGCCAGTGACATTCTGTTTCAAACTGAGGAATGCTATTTTTCCACAGAACTATGCACAGTTTCTTCCAGTTTGTGCTTGATAGGCTTGACAAAAACAGGTTCATGGCTAGGCTTTGCGAAAGAAGATCAGGGGAGGGCTCTATCCACACTTTTCACAAGTGTGCTGATGGCTGAAAAGGCTGACATAAGACAGACAAGAGCGGTTGCAAAAGGCACAGCAGAAGGACTCCTTAGGAGGTAGAATCTTCAAGATACGATTCTTTCTATGCTGTCTTTTCTCCTCAAGAGTGATCCTGCATGCCTTCACAAAAACATCAGCCGCATTAAAAATAGTGTGTCTCCAGACCTCCCGATTGGAGGCCAGAGTAGACCAGTTAAGGTGATCAATATGGCCAAGGCTGAGATGTTTTTTCAGGGAGTCCTTGTATCTCCGCTTCGGGGCTCCTCTCTTGAGATAGCCAGTGGCAAGTTCACCATAAAGCATAATTTTAGGAAGTAAGCATAATTTTAGGAAGACGCGACCTGGCCCCAAACCGCTGTCACACTGTGCTGGGTGGGCAGGGACTCCTCGCCTCCCACTCTCCCCCTTCCCACTTATAGGGGTCCTGTTGGCTCTGTCGCTGTCCTGCCGCGGTGGTACTGCTTGTCCAGGCTGTAGGCACCCAGTACTCAGTCCCGAAGTGGGGATAAAACCAGGTAGAACAGGAACATTTAATGCTTCCACTACTTCATTCTTTTTCCTAGAAAGACTATATGTCCAGTGTTAAGTACCCCCACTTTTACTTTGAACCAAACATTCTGTTTCCATCTTCTGTTGGCAACTAATAAAAATAATAGGCTGAATGCTTATTTGTACCTAAATGTTTTACATAAATTTCCAATCAGCAGTGATTAATCAGCAGTACCCATACATCATAACAACACACGCTTAATGGAGTATAACAAGAGCAGTACAAAGAAAAAACTATTATTTTCATATAGATGCAGAATCATAGAATCGTCAGGGTTGAAAGTGGCCTTAAAGATCATCTAGTTCCAACCTCCCTGCCATGGGCAAGGACACCTCCCACTAGAGCAGCTTGCTCACAGCCCCAGCCAGCCTGGCCTGCAAAACTGCCAGGGATGGGGCTGCCACCACCTCTCTGGGCAACCTGGGCCAGTGTCTCACCACCCTCACGGGGAACAACTTCTTCCTAACATCCAACCTAAATCTACCCTCGTCTAGCTTGTGTCCATTCCCCCTAGTCCTATTGCTGCCTGACATCCTAAAAAGTCCTTCCCCAGCCCTCTTGTAGGCCCCCTGCAGATCCTGGAAGGCCACAAGAAGGTCTCCTGGGAGCTTTCTCTTCTCCAGACTGAATAATTCCAACTCTCTCAGCCTGTGCTCCAGCCCCTGATCATCCTCATGGTCCTTCTCTGGACACATTCGAGCATGTCTGTATCTTTCCTGTACTGGGGACTCCAAAACTGGATGCAGTACTACAGGTGAGGTCTCACCAGAGTGCAGTAGAGGGGGAGAATCACCTCCCTCGACCTGCTGGCCACTCTTCTCTTGATGCAGCCCAGGACACAATTGGCTTTCTGGGCTGCAAGTGCACACTGGCAACTCATGTTGATCTTTTCATCCACCAGCACCACAAGTCCTTTTCCTCAGGGCTGCTCTCAAGCCAGTCACTGCCCAACCTGTATCAGTGCTTGGGATTGCCCAGACCCAGATGCAGGACCTTGCACTTGGTCTTGTTGAACCTCATGAGGTTGGCATGGGCCCACCTCTCCAGGCTCTCCAGGTCCCTCTGGATGGCATCGCTTCCCTCCAATGTATCAGCCACACCACACAGCTTGGTGTCATCGGCAAACTTGCTGAGGGTATATTAAGAGCCACAAGCCACAGCCTGGTGACTAAATAATAGCAGGGAAAAAACCAGCAGAATGCAATAAAAAAAGACAAGAAAAACCTGCACATTTGTGCCACAATGGATCCACCTCCTTGCTTACAAGAATTACCCGTTAAACTCAGTGACATTCACATAATCCCATTGGATCAGGATCCTGACTCCACAGCATGACTAGAGATAGTTGTGTATTATTTTAATTAACCATTTTTCCTCCTCATTCCTGTATTTTCTGTATGTATTCACACAACAGTCCTTTTGATAAAACCCTCCAGAAAATAATTAACTTTAATAGCTCTTCTGCAGCTAAAGCTGCACAACTGGGTGGCAAATACAAATGAGCTTTCTACAGAAAAATTTGAAGTCTTCAAATGAATTATAAGAAAAAAAATCACTGGTTTAGCACTGCTTCTGGGGTAAAATGTATATTTTGTGATAAATGCATCAAATCCCCTAAAAACTACACCCATTGAAACTTCATATTTAGGCTGATTTGCTTTCCAAATCATATAGACTGCACAGCTAGTACAATCTTTAAACAAGTACAACCACGGAGAAATGCTGAGAGATTTAAGAGAAATAAAAGCATGATCAGCTAGCTTGTAATCTTCTTTTCTCCTATTCTCCTCCCTATAGCTGCATTAAATTGCCTGTTGAGAACAATAACATATTTGTGCTTTTAGGGGTAGAATGATTTGTATTATGTAAAAATTTGGCTAACAGAGTAAAGATGCATTCACACTGAGTTGGATTACATGCTGTTAATAATTTTCTGGATGCTCTAGGGGACTCATAATTCTGGACGACTTACAGATTAGCATTTGAATATATGCTTTGTAGTATCTCTGAAAGCAGACTTTTTTAATTTACTTGTTGCCATTTTTCTAGAGCCACACTAACCAGAAATCAAATCACTGAAAGCATTTTGGAGGAAAAAGTATGCCACAATCAATCTCACCTCCACACACTCTTAAAAGTACACAGAAAATCAGTCTTTTTGCAATACCCACAGCATTTCAATAGCTTTCATTAGAATGTCAGAATATCCCGAATATGTGATCAGGCTCACAGTACTTTTCTATGCATGGCAAACAAATAAGTAACGCAGGAAGCAAACCAGAGTATTTGCTGAATGAAACTTCGAGCTATCAAGAAAACTGGTTTTGCTGTGCTCAGGAAGTCATCTTAAAGCACATTATCTTAACAAAATTAATGAAATAACTTTCACTGAAAGAAATATCCCTCAAAATATGCTAACCTTAATTTGCTATTGAGTATAAACTCCAGCATGGACCAGACTCCCATATTCCTGCTTTCACGAAACGCTAAACTCTTCTTTGTCACTATTTCTTTAACATTGAAATCCCTTGCAACCTGTGTATGTCTTTTCATACTTTATGAAATACTTACTAGTTCAGAACAGTCTTAAAGTATATGGCTCTCTAATAAACATTTTATTCACAGACAAACTCAATGGGGAAGCACACTATAGTGTTTCTTGTTTAATAATGACTTTACTTAGCATTATATGGTTAACCTAGCAAGTACATATTCACTGGATAAAGTATACTTTCCATGACCTTTGGTCCTCAGTTATAATGAGTTGTCTGGTCCCACTTGCTTACAGTATAAACAAAGACTGATAAACCCACATTGGCTGCATGTATTTATTACATTACAACACAGCTGCCAACTGTCTAACTGTTCTAATAAAAAACTATTTTCTAAGGTTTATGTTTTATTGCATGTATGACTCCCTTATTGGTTAGCATTTTAGAGTTGTGGAAAAGGTTATGAATTTAGAAACGGACTGCATTCATATCATATTTAAAACTTAATGCTATTTTATTAAAGACATATGGGCCTCCAAAGTACACATATTAAATGTCATGTAAGAAAAGTAGCAGTTTAAATCATAGTCAAATTCATTTTTGACGTGACTCCTGAGGCTTCCCAAGATCTGAACTATTTCTTTGTAAATCTGGCAGTTTAACCACACTCATAAATCACTTTCAGAGCATATTATTTCTTTATTTTACTGCATTAGAGAGAATTTGGCCTACACAGTGAACTGTTCGTAACCATTATGTGAACAAAGTTGTATATTTAGTCTTATAATTTGGGAAGGAAAAAAAAAAGTCATAATTTCTCAGTCCTGAATTTACTTATTTTAACCCAAATGATCGATTTCCTAACCCAGCTTGCCAGACTAAGATATGTAGGATAGCTTGCTGTACTGATGTAATAGAAAACTTCATTGCTTTCTGCTTCAAGTTCATAAACTAGAAACACAAAGGCATTTGTGAACTTAATCCTTAAGCAAATATCCCACAGGTTCTTCTACAAGAAAGAATACCTAATGTTTTCAAGCCCCACCAAGGCTGAAAAAGAAATGAATCATCTTTTGGACAATGCACCTGTGTTTAATAGGTGCCTAGATATAATGACATTTGACATATTTGAACTGAAGCATACCTTAAATACACTTAAAAATTAAATGCATGTGACTTAAAGACATATTCCCTATTTGCTAAAGTCACAAGAATAGCTCCACAATAGATCATTCACAGAAGAGGATTCAAAGCAACACTATTTTTGAAATATGATTCAAAGGAGAGGGCTGGAGCACCTCTCCTATGAGGACAGGCTGAGAGAGTTGGCATTATTCAGAGTCTGGAGAAGAAAAGGCTTCCAGGAGCCTTTCTTGTGGCCTTCCAGGATCTGCAGGGGGCTACAAGAGGGCTGGGGAAGGACTTTTTGGGATGTCAGGCAGCAATAGCAGTAGGGGGAATGGAAACAAGCTCAAGTAGGGGAGATTTAGGTTGGATGTTAGGAAGAAGTTGTTCCCCATGAGGGTGGTGAGACACTGGCCCAGGTTGCCCAGAGAGGTGGTGGCAGCCCCATCCCTGGCAGTTTTGCAGGCCAGGCTGGCTGGGGCTGTGAGCAAGCTGCTCTAGTGGGAGGTGTCCGTGCCCATGGCAGGGAGGTTGGAACTAGGTGATTTTTAAGATCCCTTCCAACCCTGACAATTCTATGATTTCTTTATCAGAGAAGTTTGTAATGGTAGAGTTAATGAAAAATTGTATGTTTTCCTATGAACGATTTGTTCTTCGATGCTGTGAAGAGCAAAGATAAATTAGGACAACAATATACTGCAAAAGCTTTATACTCTCACTAACTCCAAATAAAACACCTGCCCTCAGTCACAAATGTTTTTGAGCTTTTTATGCACACAATGAACCCCTCATTTTTCTCTGAAACAAGGATGTGTAACCAAAGTCACCAAGTCTTGAACTTGGCAAAATGTTCTCAAAGTTAAAATTTTCAAGGAAATTAAAATATTGGTCTACAAAGAAGACAGGAAAAGAAAAAAATGGCAAAAATAAAATTCAGTGTTCAGAGAAATCACAACATGTGATTTTGTGGAAGATTATTAATGAGTTTTAAAGGGTTCTTGCATCAAGATAAGTTTTTGTTTGCTTTTTACCTAGATCAATAGAGATTTCAGGTGTGGAAACTGACTGTAGGAAGACAATTCCACTGGTCCTAAAATCAATTGAAAATCTGTTGCTTTGTTCAGAACTGGGTAGGATTTTCAATGGGTAGACTGATTTGGGCAAGCTGTAATTATCGGTGTGTTCTGCACCCAGGAACAGGATTCAATAAAATTATTCTCCCTGTATTTTAACACAATGAGGTTAGCATCAGCTTCAACTTTCAGGAACTGGAACCAGAATCTCTAAACTCACTATGATTTTAAGGTAGCAGATGAAACTACTGCATCCTTTTTCTTTGTCAAAGGAAGCAGTTTTAGAAACACACTGGGCAAAAAAAGTAAAGGATTTCTTACAAAATACACTTTTGGCCTATACATTTCAGGTAAGGGTGGAGACAGGGGAAGAAATATTAGTCCTTCTCTGAAAACAAATTATTAATTCTTTTCCTGAAATAACTCATAAGTCAGCTACAAATTGGTCATGTTCTTAGTCATTAATGTAGGCAGAATGACTGATATGCTTGAGATTTTAGGAGATGACCTCAACACTACCAGCCCTATGTGCCTCTTGGACCATACTTTCTTTGGCTGACATTAGTGTAGGGGAGGATTGTTATTATAATGCCCTGGTGCTCAGGATCTGTCAATATTTTGCAGTACACAGTTTCTCTTCTGGTGCAACAGGAAAAGCAGGATTCAGCTGCTAAAACACTAGCTTCTAATGCCATTTTAGTCACCCTAAAATATCTGGCCCAGCCTCCCATGGTGGTTCCAGAAAAGCTTCTATCTCCCAAAGATACTTATCTGCCAACGCTATAGAGACCTGCTGCGAACTTTAGAGTATCTGAAATGACACCAAACTGCTACTGCTAGATGCTTGCATTGTTTTCAAGGTGATTAGAAATATTAGCCAATAGCAGGTGCATTCATTTTACCTCCCCTTCTGTTCCTGTCCTCTCATTGCATCCATCCATTTAGACTATGGAAACATTAAAGACAATCTAGCATTCATTTCACAACAAGACACTATAATGATGTGCTTGCACCATGTTTTAGGTGACAAAGACATGGTCCTTTATTTCCCCTGCCATAACTTAGGTCTTCACATCCACACTTACTATCTAAAACTTCATAAACCTTTATGTTTCTTCAAAATACCAGCATCCTAAACCATGTGGCAGACTGTTAGTGTGAAAGAACAAGTCATAATTGTGAATGCATGCTATAAAAAAAAGTCATTTAAAAGTTCGTGCAATGTTGCTTTGTATGGAAGAATCACCTTTCTAAAAACCATGCTGTACACCCTCTGTGAGAGAGAATGCCTCAACTTGTTTGAGTTCACATTTGTCACAATCTTCCTGATAGCATGTTGTCCCTGACTGAAAGACATGCTACTGAGAATATCACAGCAAATCATTTTTGTCTTCATCTGCAGTGGCCCTTGTGACCATGTTTATCTCTAACAGCTGGTGACCTTCTTATGGTCATGGAAACAGTGAAGCCAGGTCTTAACAGAGCACACATATACGCTGCAGAGCTGGCTGTGAAAACTGTGTGACATCCAATCACAACCAAAACAAGCAACAAATATAAACTCAGTCATGACTGTTCTTTCCATCACACTTAAGACTACTTCTATTTCAATGGGAATGGCTCATCAACATGACTGAGAGTACATGAGACACACAGCAATTCAAAGTCTGGGGAGAAAAAAAAAGAATCATCTATAGGAACAAAAGAAGAAACATAAGCTGGCCCAGTTGTGCCAATTTTATATTAATTTTTCTTTTTTTTTTTCAAAAATGTAACATATGAACAACTCTTACACCTAACAGTAGTGTCATCTGATAAAGAGATCTGTTGCATTAGCTTTGCTGAACAGAGGAAATACAGAGGAGTGCAGTGGGCTCTGCTTGTAAAACAGCAATGTTTCCATCTCCTCAAGAAAAAGAAACAAAACTTAGAGGATAATATTCTAGCCATACTGATCCATACGGAATTTAAACCAATCATGATTCTTGCCCTACTGTCTGATATCACAGTATTACATTCTGCTGAATGGCATTTTGTTAAATAGACTGAATTGGCTGATCACAAGACAAAAAGCCAGATCATATGCTTGCAGCATCTAATAATTGAAGTTTTCATAATTCTGAACCCACAAATAGAAAAAAATAATTTAAAAAGAACAGCAGTAATAAACAAGTTGTCATGCTACCTTCTTCAATTAAACGGATGTCTTCATGCTAGACAGTACCTATTGCCATTCATCAGAGAACCTCCAAGTGCTTTACAAGTATTAAATAAGTCTTACAAAGGGATAAATTTGCTCACTACTGCTGAAAGACAGACACCTTTCAGGTGCAAAGTAGCAGCTGGTTAACTAGCACACTGCAACACTACATAATGGTTTAGGGCAGAAGGTGGAGAAGAATGCCTTAGTAAATTGAGACTGCAGAGAAATCCATGGAGGCAGAATGTAATTACCTGAATTGGAATCAGGCCAGCACTCCAGGAGTAACACCCCTTCCTATCTGAAAAGTGCACTGGGATCATTAATGACTAAAAAGACATTTGCTTCATGACAGTCATATACTTTCTTAAAGGAATAATTTTAGGAAGGAGACATCATCTTTTGCATTCTGTACCTTCAATAGCAACTGAAATGTATTCCAAATAATACCTTTCAAAAAAACTAACTATGTATCAGTTTTTCAAGATTTATCACCACAAGAACAAACAATGAAGTAGTCTTTCCCCCTACCATAAGAGACATATGACCCACATGTGACTGTTCATCCTTCTTTACAGCTGGAATTACAGCAGGCTAAGCAAAGAGAATACATTCCTTTGCTTTTTCAGCAGCTTGGTCCCCACTGCTGAAGCTCAATGGTTTTCTCTCATTTACTGACAAGTTCTTTCTCCCTAACAGTGTGACCTGTCATAAAGGAGGACAAAAATACAACAAAACCCCAATGAATTCCCTCTAAGTGTATTAGCTTGCAAATGTAAGAAGACTGAATAAAAGTTTCTTACTTTTCAAGCTTCTTCTAGCTCAGATTCCCATCATCAACTTTACTATCACAACTGCCTTTGCTTCATCTTTGAATAGTGACCCTTCTCTTCCCTCTATTGGCTGGTTTTACCCAAGCCTGTCTTTCAGTTTGTTTTAACACAGGTGCCACTGCAGGCACTTTGAAGGCAACTCTTTACCGATTGGCCTCAGCAGACTACTCAAGTTCCTGTTACTAATTCCACCTTTTCCAGGAGCAAGAGCTTCCTCACATGATGCACAATTTCACAGTCAGATCAAATATATTGTTAGGTTTCCTTACTGGGACAACATGCTATGTAGTAAGTGCAACACTGGTCTGATCTTGATCATATGCAAAGACAATGGGATCTGCTGCAAAAAAACCAAAGAATGGAGTCTATGGCTCTTCTACATACATACAGTTAATTTGATTTATAACCAGAGGAAATTTTAAAGAAGCTATCATATATTGCTAATTCCTGAATTATTCAATCCAACTACTACATATTGGGCAAGATCCAAAGTACAGTATCACTGCCTGTTGGCCTGTAGCTTTATATACTGTAACGGTGTGTTCACATGTCCACACGTCATTCTCCAGTGTCTCACAGGTATGTTCTATAGAACTTCACTACCCATTTGGTGAACTACCAGCTTTCTCCTTATTAGCCTAGTATATAACTTTTCAGTCACACAGCTACAATAATTAGATTTCCCCTTTCTTAAAAGCTCGTGTCACTAATTTTCTCTGCAAGCACCTTGAGATGTGATAGCAGATTTTATCTCTCAACATTGAATCATAACATACATATTCCGGGAACCGATTTTTGCTGCTAAAAGAAGTTGGTGACAGCTTTAGTGACCTTTATAAAGTCTTCTGAACAAAGTAGTCTTGAATTTAGGAATATCACACCTCCAACTCAATGTCTGGATTTACTGTGCTTCATGGTGACCTCACACACATAGGCATGGCTAATAGATCGCTACCATTACAATGTGGCCATCAAATGAACATATAGATATTCTCAGAGAGAGAGGGAGAAAACATTATTTGGTGTTTCAAGGATTGGATCATATACAAAAGTTTCTTCTGGTCTTCATTCCAACTAATTGAATAATGCAAACATACAAGAAACTAAACTTCCAAATTAAGTTCAAGAAAATGAAAATGTGGATCAGTATACGATAAGGAATTGGCATACAAGGAAAAAAATAAGGTCATCTCTCATTTCTCCAACTGGCATTGTTTCAAATTATTCTCTATTCCTAATTTTGATGAGTCATTAGGGGATTATGAGCTATTCATGTTACGGACTCTTGCTTACAAAATTTCAATGTTCCAAAGAGCAAAATGGAAACTTCAGTGCGTCAAATAGCAGAATTACTGCTATGATGTCTTTGAAGTCAATATTATTCACTGCATCACAGTTCAGGTTGGAATCTTAAATTGGTGATGTTCTGTTCTACTATGTGAAATCTTGATATCTGGATGATAAGAAAACCTTTTATATAACAGCTTTCTCAAAGAGGTATCTTACTAGCTATCAGTTCATTGACACAATGATTCTTTAGATTTTTAAAGCACTTTGCTCTATCTACTTCAAATGCTGTAAATTCGTAAGCTAAGATCTCTACACAGTAGTGCTGGTAAACTGAAAAACATTTGTGAGTGATGCAGATGTTCTGTAAAGGCTTAACTATCACCTCTTTTCTACTTCTTAAAACAAGCTCCATTTTCCTAATTCAGGGAGGAAACAAAAAAAATCCACGAGATGTATTAGTAAAAATGCCTTGCCTGAATTCTTAAAATCAGATAGGATATATCTACTTAAGAAAATTATGGTTCTTGTTAAATAGTTAAGAACAAAAATTACTGAAATCACTTCTTATGCTTCATCTGATTTACAGAATTTGAAACAACATTGGTCAGTTTGATAATGATAATAGGAAAACCTATGAGCTTAAACATAAGAATACTGACAATGGTGTGCAAGCAACACTGTAGATTTGATTTCTTTAGCTGTACTGCCTAAATATTTACTCTTCCTATCATAATAAAATAATCTTCCTCTACCTTTCAAGTAATAGTGTGAGCAAGAATCACATACACTCATTCCATGAAACACAGATATTAGACTTGCTTCTCTGCCTAAGTGTCTCCATCTCAGTTCCTTAGAGAGCAAATGCTATGTCAAGTTTTATAATTACAACTTGTGACTGAAAAAATGCATCTGGGCTCTGTGCACAGTTGTGTAATTACCACCTATACTGCCATCTTTTGATGTACAGAGTTTCCTTTATAAACAATGGACAAGATGCTCTTGCTAAAGTTGCAAGAAAGCAAAATATCTCCACATAATATTAAATCAGTTACTTGGAAGAATACCCATGGATACCTACTAATTATTTTGTCCTATAAGCTGCCAGAGTGTTACACGTGATGAAAAGCACAGTGCTTGCTTATGCCACCATAAACAAAAGTGATAAAAATGTTAACCTTAAAAATGCAGTAAGCTAAAAAAAAAAAATAGTTGTTGAACAGAGAGGTTGCAAAACACTGGCAAATATTTGGATTTGGTTAAAGCAAGTGCAACGACCCAGTATTAAGCAATTGAATTTATATTTAAAGAGACCTACGACAGTGTGTATCTATTCAGAGCAACACACTTTAAATATAATATATATCTCCACAATTTATCATCTAGATTAAATGATCATGAATACATGATTATGTGCTTTGATACATTATATTTTCATTTTATTTATATCATATGCTACCTAAAAATATGGAGTTTTAAAATGTATTCTCAAATCATATTCTGTTTTGTATCTCTAAGTTCTAAGGGTGAAACAGTTGGAAGCACAATTCATAAACCTATAAATCAAAGACGGGTACAGTTTTAAATAATTAGGTCAAGAAATGACAATTGTACTCTTTGTAGAAGCAAGGATGAATAATTACAAAGCTGGGACATAATTAAGCAATTTTGACTGTCGTATTCTTGAGCTGTCTTTCTGATGTGAAGTGCTGTCATGCCCAGAAACACACTTCACACTGGACAGGCATCTTCCACTTTGATCTACACTTATGTCAGTGAAATGAGGTCGTGGTCTGGTCATTAAACAAGGCTTCCTCATCTGGCTCAATGCTTCTTATCCAGCCAGGCTTACCCAATCTTTATTAAAATCAGACATGATACAACATTCAATATTTTGACAAAAGAAAACATAAACATCAGAGAATAATGAAGTTTAGCTCAGTCACATAGCAAGATAGAACGCTGCATTGTAACATTAAACTGTGTTCTAATAAATGTCTGCATCTTTCCATAAGACAGTCATATCATAAACAGATGCATTTTAAACAAAGGATGAAATGAAGCAAAGCACAAGCTAGTGCAGTGTTCTGTTAAAAAATGAAAAAATAGGGAAAAAAAGAAGGTAAAAAAATTTATACAAAATAAAATATTTATGACTTAGTGATGACTGGTGATTGCTAGATACTTTTGCACTTGAGTAAACACAAGCTAGTCAGATGGAAATTTCTTGCTTTTATTCTTATTTTGTGTAATTTTTTTTGGTAGGGTATTTTGCTCTCCCAAATATTTCATGTCAAGACTAAAATGAAAACAACTCCCTACATCACAGCCTCTTTAGATCAGCAATCTGCTTTTTATGCTGAATAAGCCCTACCATCTCCTTCTTATCGTAATGGGGGGGAAAAAAACACAACCTAACTTGGGATATGTTTTTTTTTTAATCCTGAAAAAGGAAGTCTGATAGGCTCACTGTTCTTACTGTATCTGGTAGAACAATATCTCCATGCAGAATCCACCAACATAAATACTAACCACTCCAACTCCACTCTGGACAAGCATAGGCTGACATAATGGCTACTACCTTCTGACATAGTGGCTACTACCTTAGGGGGAAGGAAAAAACTTTCTTAGGAAGCTCACAATCAGCAGGGTCTTCTATCACTAGGGCAACTTCTTAAGGAGTTTTTCTGATGACCAGTAGAGGATCAGCTGCAGTCTTCCTCTTAGTTTGGATCAAGGTGCATTCTCGTCTAACAGTTTCAGAAAGCTTAGAATATATTCCCACTAGCTGTCTGTTAAATTTGACTGACGCTGATAAAAAATCTCAACAACTATATGGGAGGGGGACTCATGAACAGATAGGGAGCACAAGATTCAGGAAACCTGAAAGCTGAAGAATAAAAACTATTATGTATTCAATATATAACGTATGACAGAATTTGAAAGTAAAGTTATTGGAATGTCACCTTTGTGACACAGAGGAATGCTCCTTGTTGCAGCCTTTGAGGATAGCTATAAATACATACATATCTGCATTTGAAAACATAGATGCAGAGAGGACTCTGTGAGTGTTCTCATGCACACTATGAGCATTAACATCCTAGGAAACAAGCACTAATTCAAAACAATTTTAAGAGGTTTATAACACTTGTTTTGTATCCAATTTAATATTTGTTTTAAATGAGCCACTTGTGTAATATGTGCATAATATTGTATGATGACTGTAATTCTGCAGCACCTTAAGAAGCATTAATTCATGGCAAGAAAGGCATTTAAAATGATTTTACCATCAGCAATTTGAACCAAACCATTTATAAAGAGAAAAAAAACAACCAACAAAACAAACAAACAAAAAACCCACACACCTTACTGAAATAAATGTATGTTTCATCATAAGACTTAGTGGGTAAATCATTCAAAACTGTACAAAAGGTTGTTAAAGATATAAAAGGTGATGTTATCCCTACATTTGTGAAGTAATTTACCCTTAGCTACTGAATAAAAAAGAGATTTTGTGAAGAAAAAGAACTTTGAATTTAAGAAATGGACACTTCTTTCCTTCTCTTACACTATTAAGTTGGATAAAATTCAAAGAGGAGACTCTTAAGTGAAAAATCTAAATGATAATAAAAATTAAAAACACACCTCACCAGATCCAAAATCTTATTAGATAAGAAGAATTATAAAAGAAGATAACATACATATGCTGTATCTAATACCTTTCAGCTGTTGCATTTGGCCAGATTCAGCAAATAGAGTTTTCTGTGAATAAGATATCCACAACAGGATAGAAATAAATGATTTCATTTTTTACCTATATGAAAGTGAAATAACTAAAGGAAGTGGTGAACAATATATCACAAACTGTGCTTGTATCAGAACTGTTAACATTTTAGTAGTTCTAAATGAATCAATTTGAATGAATTTGTTATGCATTGCAATTGTACTTGTGATAATGCACTTATCTAGCACACTGTTATACTACCAAACAGTGCATTTCCATAACTGCTACATTATTATTCAGCATTATTGGAAATCTGCAATAAATTATTGATGGTATATTTTAGAGAACAAAACAGCAAACAGAAAGCAAGTAGACTGAAAATTTGAGTGGAGTTTTGAGAAAGATCTGCAGCACTAAAACACTCTGAAGCTCTGATGGCTGTTATTGTCTATTGATCAACAATGAACAAAGAAGGTAAAGTGGAGAATTCATGTTTGCATTCTGTTTGCATCAGCGGTACGCAGTACGATCAGAATTGATGCAAGGGTATCAAAAGCTCAGATTAATGAAACTGTCTCTCTGATGTTGTCAATTCTTATTAGGAGGACACCTCATTAAGTAACATCATACAAAACTAGAAACAGTTGGTCCACTAAAAGCCAATAAACACCACAGGCGTGAGCTCTGTGATAGGCTTTTGTTGGTTAATGTACAAGGCAGGGGACAACTTGTCAGAAAAATTGCATTCTTTCACAAAAGCATCTTACACAGTTGTTTCATATCTTAAGACATGGTAAAAATCTTTGAAAAGCTCAGTGACACGTATTAGTTACATGAAACAGAAGTTGGAAACCAAAAGATTTGATAACATAGCCAGTCCATTAACCAGAGGTAACAGTGAAGTTTGACTACATTTACCAGTTCTTTCATTTGAAAGATTCTGTCTGTTGCTTTAGCAAAAGATACAGCCAAGCTTTTGGAGTTATTTTAAAACAGCGTTAGTGAACTACATTGTTGTCCCTTCTTCCATTTACTCTCCTACCTTAGCATCCTTGGGCTTAACCACTTTCATGAAGGCACCTCTTACCAAGGCTTCTTCTCTCTCCCTCCTGGTTACTTTCCGAGTATCAAGAAATTTCAAGTTTGACAGTTTGTGCAGGACAAAATATCTGAGAGAGAGCAAAATGTGCACAGTTAAAACCTAGTAATAAACAAAGACACATTCACAGATTAAATGATTAAAAAAAGAAAAGCAATAAACAGCAACAACCTTTGTTTTCTCTCTGTTCACCTTTTCATGAAAGGTACCTAATGTGAAAAGTTATACTTACTTTACTCTCTCAAATTAAGTTTGTTGTGAGCTGCCCAACACAATTTAATACTGGGTGGATCAAACAGATAAGAAAATTATCACCATGGGCATGTATATTCTCTAGGTCTCAGTGAAGGTATAAGGTATACCCAGAAATAGAAGAAATTATTTTGAATTGATAGTTTGGGAAAAGGACGTTTGATTCCAAAGATTCCATCCCACATTGCAGGGGAAAACCAATCTGAGATATGGGGAACTGCCAGCTATCGTCTAGAAAATAGTTCTCAGCAGAAATTAATTTGTCAATACTTCTTTAAACTTCTATTATGTTTTTCCTGAACACAATGATCAGTAACATTACAGACATATGAACAGCAAATCCGGGAGGAGTGTAATTTGTCTTCTACCATACATACATCCTGAAACACCATCCTCTCTCTTGAAAGGAAAGTATGTCAGTGTTCAAAACCATTAACATTAAAAAAAAAGAATTTGTGAAGAGAAAGCATGGGGAGTTATTCCTGGTCTCTGCTTTCCAGGACTATATTTTGACACAGGCATCATTTGGAAAGAGAATTCCACTTTGGTCCCACCAGAAAGACAAGGTGTCCTTGTGGCATAAGGATCCCAGCTCATGATTAAATGCAGAAGAGAGACTATTTTTATGACAAATATTTTAATAATTTGAAAGTTTTGTTAGGATACATCAGTATTATATTCTATTTATCTTTCTAATTTGCAGTATAGCAGCTTTTTAGACTCAAAAAACCTCATTTGCTCCTTGCTTGCAGAGGGAGAGAAAGTGGCACATCAGCAACAAAGTAAGGCACACAACCATGGCAAATCAAAATATCTAACCACCTCAAGCACGTTATTTACATTTAGTCAACCACATGTGTAGCAGATATTGCAAAGTGAGGGAAGTACCAGACTTTTCTTGGCAGGGGGTAGAAATGCAATTGATAATATTCCCCATGACTAGGTGCTTTGCATAAAACTCCAGTCAGCTAGAGAGCCTCCTAATCATACCAATCCATTCTGGTACCAGGAGGAAGAAATTGAACTAGTAGAAAACTCTGCATAACATAACACTTTGAAAAAAGAGCATCACACAAAAGATGTTTTAAAAGGTAAGAGTTACCTTACAATACTGTTCTTAAGAACAGTGAAAAGGACTGTGAGACTCTCTTTCTGCAAATAAGCAAAATTTAAGGCTGCAAATAAACCCTTCTGTCAAGTGTACCTTTCCTCTGAGACAACAGCTTTGTAAAGTGTTAACAAGTGAACTGAAAATGCTCAGTACCAAAACGCTCAGACAATTTAATTGTGAATCCTCAATCTACAGCTTTGAATGACACTAGAAGAAGACGACAGAGTCACTTTACAAAACAGAAAATGTCCTAAGACTGTTTATTAAAACCCAGCTACAGATCCACGAGACTGACACATTTGCAGACTCCTTCCAGCTTTTCTGGCTGCCCTTCCAGTCCTCCCTGGCATTTTGCTGGCCCTTATCTTTCAGTGGAGAAGTTATCCATATTGCGTTACTGGCAGAAAAGCTCTGATGACAACAGATTCTTTCAAATGAAGACATGTACAGAAGGAAACAATATGTCAAGAGCAAAGAAGAGTGAAGCCAAAAATGAGTAAAGACACCCACTAAGTGTAGGGTGAGAAAAGATGAATATTCAGGTGAAGAAAACATCAGGTATTAGAAAATCAGCAAATGTTTAATGATGGAATGAAATATGCCATTGAAAAGCAGGCTGCAACAAAAATGACAACAGACTAAGACAGCACTGTCATCTATGCTGACTTTGGATCACAGCCCTAATGTCAGTCTCTCAATCATTTCAAAAGAGCTTAAAATTATAATAGCATTCCTCAATACAAATGTATTTCTGTATTTTTAAGCCATTCTAACTACATTTCAAAAAAACAGAATTATCACCAGTACTTGCCAAGTCCAAAAGCAAAACCAAAAAACCCTACCCACGTAAACTAAACAGCAAGCTACGCCACAAGCCACAGGTTTGAGGCTGATTTGCACTCCTTACGGACTAAAACCTGACTACCGTAAAGGTTATCTCACCAGTAGAACAAAGGTGCATCAGTGATTAATTCTTTTAAAAGGTGATTCAAAATATATTCTAATTTATTCATATGCCTTCTACTAAATGTGGGATAAAAAGAATATATATTATATGAAAATGACACTTTTTCATCGGGCATATCAGGTTTGCTGGATATATTTTAGCCAGAAACATGAAGACATAGCTTCAATCTGAAAATAACACAAGTTTGCCATAAAAAAAAATGCAGGAAAGGATTACCAAAGCCCTGGAATGAACACTTTACAATATCAATTCAACCCTTGTAAATTTAATCCAGGGTTATTTGTTGTGCAAAATCTCTTTACTGTGATATATGACTTAGTTACTAAGGTTATCACAGCAGTATCCTAAAGTTGCATAGTACATAAAACATTCCAGTTAACAATGCAGGGAGGTTAACTCCCACAGATAACCTACTATCAGAGGGTTAGACCAGATGACATGCCTCTGTCAGCTTTCAGGAGCTATTGATGGTTCAATCAGTTTGTTTTGAAGGTAAAGTACAACAAAAGGGCACTAAACTTATTCAAACTGTCAACAGGGACTATCTGGAATGTTGCTTGCAGGTAAGTAATTTTGGATGTTTTAAGACTATTATCAAACATCAATGGCTGCAGAAAAAGACAGCTACTAATAACACAGAATGCAGCCATCATAAAATACTTTATGGCAGGTACTAGTATCTATAAATTGCATGACACGTTGCACCTGGTTTAGACTTGTAAAATCACTAGTTAAGAGAAGGCTGTTTAATGAAGAAAGCTCCATCTAAATCATAGGTTTAGAAAGGTTTCTTTTAGGTTAGAGGTTGGGGGACAGGTCTCCTTGCCCCTCCTCCTCCCTTTTATTTTTAATCATTTGAAACTTGGCACTGCTCCATGTGCTCTGAGACTGCTGTTACTGGGTTTTAACATCTTTGCAGCGGTGTGAAAAAAGGTTATCATCAACAGGACATAGGTGAGCTCCTGGGAGAGGAAAAAAGAAAGTGCTTAGAGATCCATTTATCATTGCCTGTAAACTGATCTTCTAACTCATGATGGATTAAGGAAATGAACTATGTCAGTAAAGTTGCATCATCTTTTGTCCAGAGTCATCTCCCCACCTGGACTCCCCATATCAACAGTCCCATGAAAATAATCTAATAACAGATATCTATCATACACAAACAAGAACACTCAGAGATGGAAAAAGACCAGAGAACATCACATTTCATGCTGTTTCAGTCTTAGTTAAGTGAAAATGACAATAAAGATTGACAATTCATTTACCAATTTTGTAACTGTTGCATATCATTAGTACTATTTTAACAGTTTTTACCCAGCCCAGCCAAGATACTGGAGAAGAGGAACAAGCTTGAGGAGGCATTTGCAAAGGAACAGTGAGTTTGGGCTTCTGCTGCTATTGACATTGGCAAAAGCTCAATGGGGCAAAGCCTAACTTTGAAGAGACATGTTGGAGTTCACAAAGGGACAGAACAAAGACAGTTGTGAGATCAGCTACTGCTATTTATTAAACAATACCTGACTCTTCTTCAGGCACAGTCTGAAAATCACTTGGGGTCTCCTGTGGCCCCTGGTGCAATAACTGTGCCGACAGCAGAGGGAGCATTAAACTCATTGCCCACGGGAAAGTGTGGGGAGTGATACCCATGTTCCTATAATCCTTGTATGGGTAGGATGTGCTCATTAGCCTTCTGGCAGTCATCCTAGGAGAAGGACAACTCTAATTCCAAACCTGGGCAGATGGAGCTCGTTTAGCCCTGTAAGGCCTTCCATCTAAGAGAAGGACACTCTAATAAAACCTACGTCCTAAGGACTTCGCTGCCAGCATCCAAGCTTGCTAGGCCCTGGCAGATGAACCTTAGGACTAAAGGGTGGGTCCAACTCTGCGCATGCTGTGTCTCACCTAAAAAAATCCATAGCACAGGCTCGAGGGTGCTATCCACTATCCTCTTTTTATCAGTGCGCTTGGAAAAGGCGCTGATGAGGAGCGTGCGTGGAGCCCTCCCTGGATCTTCATTCGCGAAGCCTAGCCATACATACATACCTGACTCTTCTATATAAAGAAATACTGTCTCTGATACTGACTCACTGTACAGCCTTTAATGAATCAGACTTGTTGTCTTAACTCTGGCTTACAAACATGGAAACTAAGATCTATCAGTTACCTTGCAGCTATATTCTGTGTATGTTTCTAGTTCTTGACAGTGTTTAACAGTCATATTTAAAACATAATCCTTGGGGTATTCCCTTAACCACCAAAAATCAGTGATGGTTCATAAAATCTTAGGAGACAGTTGCACGGGTGAAGCAAAAGTGTTCAAAGAGAATGTGTAAGTGTTCCTTAAAGGATCACATATGGAAGAAAGGATCAAAACTTTTTTATACATAGGCAAGAAATTTGTCAGTCCTGATCCAAAACACACAGGTGTAAATAACTTCTGTGTTAGCTCCTTGTTAAACAGCTACTGTGTAATTTCATTCTGATCTAGCTCTACCCCTACCATTAACTGCTACTGCTCTTTGATTCAGCTTACTTTATTTTTTCTATTTTCTGTGCTATTATATTTTCTCTCTTTGACAATCACAGAACATAAAAATATACCTATTTCAAGCTTTGAAGGGCTGATTATGCTCTCAATTACATTATTGTAAGCTAGAAATAATAAATAACCTCAAGTTGGCAAAGTTACGTGAGCATTCACATCGGGAGAGAGACACAAACATAAATCAGAAAGACTTAGCAAACATTGTTTCTTCAGCACCAACAAAAAGTTTAATCCCCTACTCCCACCCTTACCCCACCAAACAGTATATAGCTGGCTGCAGAATTTCTATCTGCAACAAAACTTCCTCCATACAGAGTTAAGGCAGCCAGGTCATAAACCTAAACCAACATCTTCCAGAATAGAGGGCATGATGTTGGCATGAGGTATGTCAGAGGATCTCTGCAACCTTGGCGCTGCTTGCTGATGAGCATGTAATTCTGGAGGGCTCTCAAGTCACTCAGAAATCCAGAGTGCCTCCTAATGCTTTAACATTCTCTGCTCTACTTCAGTGTAGCAAATAAGTCCATAAATTAGAAAAATATCCTTCTATTCATGTAATAATAATTATAGTTATGTCTTGGCTTACTGTGTTAGTATGGACAAATGGATTTCAGTTTATTTGGCTGGACAAAAACATTATTTCAGCCCTTGCTCAAAAATCCTTACAGTGGCTCATCTCAGATGAAGTTGTGTGGCTAGTGAATGCCTATCAAATACAGGTATTTTTCTTCCAGATACTGTAGAAATGACAAGGCCTCATGCAAACAGTGAAGTAGCACAGATTTACAGATCATACAGATGTGAGGGAATACCATAATAATCTCATTCAGTACATTAAAAACATATACAGAAGTACCACAGACTTCAATCCCTCCTGCTAAGAGAACCTCAACAGTAAGTTCACTGATACTGACCAAGTATATTGGCATTATTTTCATTACTCAGGACTTCTAGTCTCCTACTGCTTCTTGAATATGTATCTATGTGTTTATACAAGCATCCAAATTCAGTAACAAGAATACTTAAAAAAGGTTCTTTCCCAATAAATAAAAACAAAACACTAAACCAAAACGACAATAAAACAAAACTTCAAGGAAACTGAAAATGCTCTAAGGGGACCCAGCATTCCACAGAATCAAACCTGTGAGAAGGGAATAGCTAATTCAGCTTGAAAAGCTAATCCATACAAAATGCATGCACTTCCTTTCTTGCTGTTATATCTTAAGAGGACTTCATAAGGTTATCACCATTTGCTCCCCCTGCCAAAGATAGCGTATCTAGTATATGTCCTTTTAAGCTAATTTAAAACAAACCCAGACATTTGTTTCCACTTGCCCTTGTTTCCATGTCAACAGCACTTAATGAATGCATCATTCCAGGAAATGTCAATAAGGTGCAAAGAAGAATGAACAAGTCCTGAAAACTTCACACATGGCACACATCCTTCAAAATCATACTGCTTTAATAAAAATAGGTGAGGTCACCTGCAACATTTGCAAATGTTTTGTGATACATTCTGACCCAGATGATTTGTTACAGTTCAGTAGCACCACCACGTTTGAAGTTTTCCCTGCAAACAATACACCCACAGGACTGACCGAGTGTGGGTACAAGAGAAGCAACCAGCAATTACTATGTTGACTTCTGTTCCTTTGATCTCCAGGTCATGACCTTTGCTTTTACACAATCTTCAAAGTAGAGACTGTAGAATAGGTTATTTTAGAGGACTCACTGTTTTGCAAGCTATTTCTCTGGGTTTCTTGCTTCCTGTTTGAGCCAAAAGCTTTGGAAACTATCCTATCACCATTAGGTTTTAGATACTCTGCTTTCCCTTGACCTCACTCCCAAGATACAATTTTACAAAGTAAGACTTCCCAAATATGAAAAGCATAAAAAAATAAGATAAAAAGAAATACCATAGCACCTTCTTTTTTAAGGCATTTTTCCAATGATGGGGAAAAAAAAAATAAAAGAAATTTTAAAATGAACCAAACAAATTTGCTTATAAAAATACTGCAGAAGGGAATTTTCCATTTTCTTTTCCTCTCCAGACAAAAATTCCAATAACAAATATAGAAATGTTTTCATCCATTTGTTCTCTTACACATTTGAAAGGTAAAGAGGAGTAGCAGACATGGAAAAAAGTTGGTTTTCTTCTTTCTAAAAAAACCCAACCAATCAAACAAAAACAAAATCCCACCAACACCTAAATGTTAATATGCTTCTTAGAAAAAAAATAACTACTTTGAAAAACAAAAGTTACAACAATGATTTTGTGTAAAATCTATTTTTTAAATGACAATCTAGGGAAAAGCTTTAGTATTTCAATTTATTGCAATAGTATACCAATGGATGACCTAAGCAACCAGATTGCAGCTTCTTGACAAAAAGTAGTTTTATGTATTTTCCAAGTATTTATGACAAAAATTATTTTAATAAGACACACTATCACTTTTCATCTCTGTTACTAACATCACAGTAAATCAGCAGGCCTTGAGTCTGGAAAATTTGATTTTCCTTTTATTTTTGAAGGTTATGGTATTTTTTGGAGGGGGAGAGAGGGGTGTTACAGGTCTTTTCAGTTTGTTGGAATGAGAAGATTAAGTAAAGCTTTGGTTTCTAGCACCCTTCTCTTTCTGGTTGAGGAATTAAATAGCCTGAACTCTAATTGAACTCAGTAGGAATGAAATTAAAGCTCAATGAAAAATGAAGCTGTGGTTCCAATGGTCAGTGCAAAAATTTACATAGAGAGGTTCCCATTCAGAACAAAAGAAAACCAGTTAAAAGTTAGGGTAAAGCAAAAGGTTGGTTTCCATAATTCAGATTCACTGAAATGCAACAAACCAACTTTTGGGGAAAAAATAGTTACTTCAAACCATTAAAAATGCTGAAAATGGCCATTTCAGTGTTTGCTTTTGAGATTTGAAGCACTCTATTTGATAAAATACAAACAGATTATCACTCGAGAGTTTGCTGCTGTTCAATCTGTGAGAGAAATCTGTATATTTGGGGGAAGGAAGAAAAAAAGTTGTGTCTGTCAATTCAAAACTCTCAATTAGCTATTCACAGTAAAATTAGCTAAGTAGTTTTAATCAATTTGACTATGTAGGTGAATATATTCCCCTAAAGATAAACAGATAGATAGATGGATGGATACTTTTAGATTTTGAGTCTAATGTTGTCTGGCAAACATATTTCATATAATGTAACAACTAATTACAGAAAATGATCAGGAAGCTTTCATTACAGCAGCAGAACCATAAATCATTCAACTAATTAGAAGTCCATTTTTCTTTCTCAAAAGAGCTTTAATTAACCTAGTTTATATGGGAGAAAATACCCAGGTGTTTGAAAAATTGAGGAGACAGAAAATGGAAGCAACGTTGCAGTTTTCAGCAGATTCATAAATACAATCAGTTCACACTTTGACATGGTGGTTTGCCATGATGTGACCTAAAACTACCTTGACCTCCCTGAAATCAACATTTTTGCATTGAAATGAAACAACAGACATGCTTGTTTTGATGTATGGCTGTGCGACATATTATAAATATTACATCACATAACCACAAAGGATGTCAATCAATAAAGAATTTTTTCAGACAGTACTAAATGAACCATGGGTTCTTTCCTCTGAATGGCTTCTTTAACATCCTACTTTTGCTTAAATGATTAATAGGAGACATATTGTCAGAAAACATACTTAAAGTGAAAAACAGTAAACTGTAGAAATATAATTCATTTTTTAAGCATTTCTCTAGTGCAAACGTCACATAAATTTACATAGAGACAGCACTATCAGACTCTTGTAAGCTGGATAGTAGGCATACCTTCCACTTCAGTGTGAAAGCAATAGGAAATTATTTTCTTAAATCTAAGCTGCTGTACTTGGTGAAAACTAAACTGCTACAGCTGACCTGGATTCAGAAGCCGAATCATTAGAAGGTAAAAGTCTCTAGGCTAATGATAACATAGAAATCCTTCTCAAAAAATTGGAACAAAGAAAAGAGTATATGCACACCAGCACAGCTGTATTGCTGTTTCAACCTACACTACTTAGGAGCAGTAAACTGGTACAATCAAATCCATACCACTTTTCTCAACAAACCTGATTTTACTCTCCACCACATGGTATTATTTTCTACTAACCATTACAGCAGAGTTTGGCTTATACAAAGACAAAATCAGAGTTTTATAGTATAATTCTGAATACTGCAAGTAATATGATAACAAAAAGTAAGCTCAGGCTTTGCTCAAGCAAAGCTGGCAGCATGACCATTGCTGCTTAGCTTTGACTTGTCTCAGCTGTTTTCAGCCCATTATAAAAATGGCATCACACAAAGTCTGAAATCTTGTATCAAAGGTGAGCAAACAAAAGGAAGTCCAATTACTTTCTTTTTTCATAGAAACATAGAATTGTCAGGGTTGGAAGGGACCTTAAAACTCATCCAGTTCCAACTCCCCTGCCATGGGCAGGGACACCTCCCACTAGAGCAGCTTGCTCACAGCCCCAGCCAGCCTGGCCTGCAAAACTGCCAGGGATGGGGCTGCCACCACCTCTCTGGGCAACCTGGGCCAGTGTCTCACCACCCTCATGGGGAACAACTTCTTCTTAAGACCCAACCTAAACCTCCCCTCTTCGAGCTTGTGTCCATTCCCCTAGTCCTATTGCTGCCTGACATCCTAAAAAGTCCTTCCCCAGCCCTCTTGTAGGCCTCCTGCAGATCCTGGAAGGCCACAGGAAGGTCTCCTGGGAGCCTTCTCTTCTCCAGACTGAATAATGCCAGCTCTGTCAGCCTGTCCTCATAGGAGAGGTGCTCCAGCCCTCTGATCATCCTTGTGGCCCTTCTCTGGACACATTCCAGCACGTCTATATGTTCTGCTTGCCTAAAGACTATAGCTATGAAAATTATGTCATTTCAGCATTCATTCCAGAAGGTTTGGATCTATATTCACAGGCATCACCTGCCATATTTATTTTCATTTAAAAAGAAACAAACGCTTGCTATTTTCGGTAACATTTCAATTCCATCGGTTGGTCATACAGTATTTTATCAGGCTTCCCTATTAATTTCTGGATGACCTTTTGTGTAATCTAGCTTATTAAAATTACATTATAGAGATAGTTTGGGGGAATATTTCAATTGAAATGCTAACTGCTCTTACCAAAGCAGCACAATACAGGAGTCCTTTCTTCTGCATTAATTGTCCCTTGATAACAATAGTAGAAGAAACTCATCACCATAATCAAATGTTAGCAGAAGACAATGGCTATCTGAGTCTAGTGATTATTTTTTTGTTACTATTATTGACTGTCACCCTTAGTGTCTACAACTGTTGCCTTTCCTTGGCTTTAAAGAAGGAAAGGCTGTAAGTAGGCACATATGAGCACCCACAATGAGGAAATCCAGTTCATACTGGCTCTACTCAAACACGTGCTGTATAGCACTGGAATATTTCTTGAAATAGGGTTCCTGAGAGTGATCTCACTACAATGGTGTTATTCAAACTGCCAGGTGTTTCATAGCAGATTTTGCCACAATGCTGTCAGAATAGAGTAAGTGTTTGAGACTCTGAGTTGGTTTTAGTTCAATATTTTTCTAGTAATAAACCCAAGCTGACATGCCTTATCACAGCTACTAGTGACAATACTAACCTGTACCTCTGGTAGTCATCTTCATCCTTTTCTTTGCAGACCAGTTCATTTGGGCAGGCCATGTTTCCAAGTAAACTGAGATACTGTAGTGAGGGCACAACTTCAGCCAAATGGTCCAAAAGGCTTTCTAATTCTGTTATGTGACAAGGGTTGTGGGTTAAGGATTCAATGACATTAATGAAAAAAGCATTTAGAATTGCATCAGTGCTGATTTAAGCATACATTTCAATAACTGACAATCAAATTTAGTATGGCATTCGGGAAAATGTCACATTAATTGTTCCAAGGGCAAATAGGGATAAACTTTAGTCAGTTTTTTGGCATGGAATAAAAGAATTTGGCTGGTTTGTCATTCTTTTCTCCTCCCTTCTTTGCTAGGTGGTTCACTACAAAACATTAAAACTTTGACAAAATGATGGATGCTGTGTGGTAAAATGGCTAGCAATTGCTGGAGCCATGAAACTTTTCCAGCATGGAAACAAACAGTTAGTTTCACAGCACATTCATCACTAATATCATCAGTCCACTGGAAAATAAGTTCTGGAAAAAAAAAAAAAAAGAAAAAGAAAAAAGGAAAAAGTCAAACCACAACAACCCACTTTCACTCCCAGTATATAAATGCCTTGAGTACCACAGCACCACACTTGTAATTACTCAACTAGTACATGTGAATTAATCTTTCATTCAGCGCAACTTAAAGACTTCAGTATTATGAGTATTTTACAGGTGAAGCTTTACAGTCTTGTAAAGCACAAATTTTTTCATTAAAATAGCCTTATATTTTGCTGTTCCTGAGGCTTTTTAACTTAACTATATTCCTTAGACCATAAAAAATGATGATACCCTTTGATACCATAAACTATATTAAAACAAACAAGAAAACAAAGGTTAAACTATCTTTCAACCACTGTAGTACTGGAAATCACAGCTTAGGTTTAAGCATAATGATAATGCTCAACCACTTGCAACCTGTTGACTGATCAGATAAAGCAAATTATTTTGTTAAAGTAGTGTGATAGTCTCCAAGACTCAAACTATGCATTCTTACTTACTTTCATTTACATGCAAAGTAAAAGGTGTGATTCTCTAAAAAGATGTCATGCAAATGCATGTAATTTTTTTTTTTTTTCAGTGTTTAAAATTGACTGATTTAGACAATAGGAATAATTATTCAAAACCATTACAGGGCATTTCATTGCTCTGTTTTTATCTACTCGTGTTGTTAGAGACTGCAACTATTGTTTTAAATCCTCCGTTCACTTGTGTTGCTATTATTTATACTTGATTTATGTCTTTCTGTTATCTTTGTAATTTTTAGCTGATGGAATTTATTTCTTCACCTCAATATCTTAAGGGCAACAGAAGCAATACAGAAGAGAAAGAGCAGTTTCATTGCTAACATTTTGTAAAGCTGAAATTTTATTTCCAAATCCACATGAAGATGATGCTGAAAGTTACTAGTTTTATTAGAATCAATGTGTTTACACTCATAGTTAATATCATGCCCCATAAGGCCTGAGGAATGATATTCAAATATTTTGCAAGAGTGAGAAAAATGAGGGCTTGAAATTAGTTCCATGAATTAATTAAAAAGGCAAAAATGCTAACTTTTAATTTAGCAAAGTCACATACGGAATGCTACATGCCAATAAGTAATCACCAGACACTAAGAAAATGTGTGGTTTTGTAGCACCATATGATAGAAATCTCCTTTGTTAGCCAGGATGAACTCCCAATCACAGTTTGATGCTAATTCTCACCTTCTCAAATCTGCATCTCAAGCTCATACATAAACTTGTTCATGGCTTCTTTTGGAAGCATGTAACTATAATGGGAAGGTCACAGACTGCTTTGCCACATATGCTCAACTGAAAGGCTATGACTGTTAGAGAAGTGCTTGAATGTGGCACCTTCCCTCAGTCAGGGGAAACACTTTCTTACAGAAAGGCTCCCTGAAAGAAAGAGTTTATTTTTACACAGGACAGTTATTCTTTCCATAATAGCAATCACACACAGGAGATTAGCAATTGCAATGGTTACATTTTATCTGGCCATCTCCTATCAAAAAGAAACGAACCAACCAACCAAAAAAAACCCCACCTTTTTGCCTCTTTGGAGTAAATATGTACAATTTTTGTTTGTCAGTTCAGCAAAGCTTTTACTGAGTTAGAAGTTTTCTCCCCAACAACTTGCTGAATATGAAGTATGACATGTGTTCTAACTCTCCATCTGACCATGGGGGCAAATATCAAAATCATAGAATCAAAATGCATAATTAGATATGCAATGAGGAAGAGCAGTGTCAGCTTAGATTTGCAAAGAGTGTAAGACTATGCATCCAAGTCCTATAGAAAGCAAAAGACAGAGAGACACCAAATTCACTAAGAGTTTTGGATAAAAAACAGTAGGTGATAATATCTGCCTCTCAAAACTCTGAATCTCCCTAAATTTGGAAATTAGTGTCTAGATTCTAATATCTTCTAACTAAACCCTGAGCACTGATTTCAGATGCGGAAACATCTCCCTAAAAATTATCTCAGACAAAGATGACGAGGAATCACAGACAGACCTCTTACCATGCAGTTCTGTGGGAGACTCCCCAGACCTCTTCTTTTTTCATTTGCTCATCTCCCTCTACTGAAAAAGATACTTGGCATCCTAGAGTCATTTCAATTTCTGCTTCAACAGAAACATGTACACAAGACAAACTCTAAGAATCAGACAAAATTACCTCAAAAGCAGAAGTCACTAATTCACTGCAAAGTTGAAGCTTTGCAGGTTTGGACAGACCCCAAAACAAGAGAACATTAGCAACACTCGAGAACAAACCAACCTGCAGCTTGTGATAGTCAACATTTTGTGACAGACTCATCAGTTATATCATGTATAAAACAATGATGATTTCTGTTCTTTAGGACTTTAACTACCTTTTCTCATCCCTCTTAAAAACAAAACAAAATATAAGGTACAGATTATTTTTCCAAGAAGCCCCATGCACCTGCTGTCACAGTTATTCTTAACAAAGCATGTCAGAAGAATAAAGGATATCATGTTCAAATTCTCATGACTTAGTGTTTCTCAGAGATGAATCATAAGTCACAGTGCACATTTAGTGTACTGATTAGTTCATTAGCATCTCCCATACTTATTTTAATCACAATACCGCAACTATGCAATGCCACCAAAAGTGTAAAGTCTTTCTAAAACAACACCAGGAAAATAGAAAGAAAATCAAAAGCAAGTCTGAAACTGTATTGCCAGCAAGTTTGCGGATGACACAAAGCTGAGTGGTGTGGTTGATGGGCCAGAAGGGCGGGATGCCATCCAGAGGGACCTGGACAAACTCGAAGAATGGGCCCATCAGAATCAAATCAAGTTGAATAAGTCAAAATGTAAGGTCCTGCATCTGGGTAGGAGTAATCCTGGGTATGAGTACAGACTAGGTGAGGAACTCATTGAAAGCAGCCATGCAGAGAAGGACTTGGGGGGTCACTATTGATGAAAAGCTGGATATGAGCCAGCAATGTGCACTCGCAGCCCAGAGAGCCAACGGCATCCTGGGCTGCATCAGGAGAGNATATTGGTGCAATCAGAGCCAAAGAGCTGCAAAATCCTGCTGTGCCATTTAAGCTGCTTAATTAGACTTGAAGAGGGAAGATTTAGGTTAGACATTGGGAAAAAATTCTTTCCTGTGAAGGTGGTGAGATGCTGGAACAGCTTGCCCAGGGAAGTTGTGGCTGCCCCATCTATGGAAGTGTTCAAGTCCAGGTTGGATGGGGCCATGAGTACCCTGATCTAGTAGAAGTGTCCCTGCCTGTGCAGGGGGTTTGGAACTAGATAATCTTGAAGGGTCCCTTCCAACCCTAACCATTCTATGATTATGTTAAATGCATGTATAACACATGCCCATTTACAGTAGACTGTTCACAGCACAGTACAAGAATACACAACCATAGCACCGTGTTTTATGTTCAGAAAAACAAATTCTACCAGCAACACTAAGACATTAGCAATAGAATTACTTGGAACATATAGTATTCCAGCAGGTCCAGTTAAGCTGTAGCACAATATAAATTTTTGCAAGTTTTGTGCAATCAAAATTATCCTACAAATAAGTATGTTCTGACTTGTGTATTTTCACTCACTATCTGGTACCCAATACTATAGTTTTTGAGGTTTTCCAGAAGGCAAAGAGAACAAGCAAAAGCCCAAAGCCAATGATGAATTTTCTTTCTCTGGCTAAGAATTAACTGTCTACACAAGCTCATAACACGCTTCTTTGTTTGTTTTGTAGAAAATTTTGTATCCCGGATCAAAATTCAAGTGCTAGTTAAGACTATGACCCTTTACAACCCCTTCAAAGATTGCTTCCACAGTATTCAAGACTAGTACCAAAAAAAGATTGCTGTGATTCAAAGTTAGATTATCCCCAGGGTATATTACATTTGAACAAGGTCGAAGTTGTAAACTGAGTAGATATTATAATGCCACCTCGCTTAGTCAATTAGTGTCTTGTAAAAATACCACTCTGTTATTCTTAGGAGAGGCTGTGAGGATTCACACAGAAACTACTGGATGGTGTCTCACATGTTCCACTGCTGCAGACCTCTGTATTCTCAAGGGTCTCTTCAGTGATGTCCTTTCACCAGTCTCTCCAGAATATTTCCAGGGCACAGGCACTGCATGAATCCTTTCCAGAGGGTAACCTAAGAATCCAGCTGCTTTGAGTACTGAGGACTGATGCTGTCATCCCCAAACTTCATACTGTTTCTTCTCTTACCACTGCTCTTGGTATAAACATATTCATGGTTGCTCTTCAGGGAAAACTGCTGGTCAAGCCTCTGCACAAACATAACCTTTGCAAACCTTTCTAAATGAAATTGTTATACATCATTCTACACAAATGCTATGCTAACATATAAATGTTCAAACAAACTAGCCTATACATATTCTCTCTTTCACCACTCAATTTTTTGCATATAGATTGAAGCAGGCAAGATAATATGGGATTTCTTTCTGTAAACTTTCTCTCTACCAGCAGTTCTTTTCACTAGCCACACACTCAGATAACTGACTTTATAGGAAAAGTAACCACTCTTGTTCTCTTTTTCATTGCTTTCCAAGTTATTTAACCATTTTCTTTCAAAAAGTTTTCTCCAGAAGAATCATAGAATCACAGAATGGCCAGGTTGNGTACTTAGTCTTTTCAAAATTTTTGCCATCCCACTTCTCCAGAAGAATCATAGAATCATAGAATGGCCAGGTTGGAAGGGACCCTAAAGATCATCTAGTTCCAACCTCCCC
>VWZO01002316.1:8062-66579 GCA_013396975.1 Bucco capensis
AAGCAGCAGTGCAGAGAAGGACTTGGGGGTCATGATAGATGAAAAGCTGGATATGAGCCAGCAATGTATATTCGCAGCCCAGAAGGCCAACTGCATCCTGGGCTGCATCAGGAGAGGCATGAGCAGCAGATATAGGGAGGTGAATCTGCCTCTCTACTCTGCGCTTGTGAGGCCCCATCTGGAGTACTGCATCCAGTTCTGGGCTCCTCAGCATAAAAAAAGATGTGGACCTATTGGAGCGAGTCCAGAGGAGGGCCACAAAGATGACTAAAGGACTGGAGAACCTCCCCTATGAAGATAGGCTGAGACAGTTGGGATTGTTCAGCCTGGAAAAGAGAAGGCTTCGAGGGGATCTTATAGCAGTTTTCCAGTACCTAAAGGGGGATTATAAAACAGAAGGGGAGAGACTTTTTAAGCAGTCAGACTGATAAGACAAGGGGAAATGGTTATAAGCTGAAGGAGGGGAAATTTAGATTGGAGATTATGAGGAAGTTCTTTACCCGGAGAGTGGTTAGGCACTGGAACAGGTTGCCCAGAGCGGTTGTGGCTGCCCCATCCCTGGCAGTGTTCAAGGCCATGCTAGATGCAGCCCTGGGTGACCTAGTCTAGTGATTGGCATCCCTGCTCATTGTGGAGAGGTTGGAACTAGATGATCTTTAGGGTCCCTTCCAACCTGGCCATTCTATGATTTACAAGAGTGTTGTCATTAATTTGATACAGTCAATGTACAAATAACAGAAACTTTCTCCCTGCAAATATGATTCCTGCACTTTTCACTGCAGAAAAAGCTGTGGTATGACTTTTTTTTTGTTTACTTTGTTGCTGAACAAGGCTGGGATGCAATAGAGATTATGCCCTTGGCACCTCAAACAAGGCCACATAAACAACAGTAAGCTTCTTCTTGATGTTCATTGCTTTATTCATGCAGAATCGAGAAAGATCCTTCTATATTAAAAAAAAAAGTCAGTGTTTTTTGATAGCATCCATTAGGACAGAAAGGAGGAAGTAGACTTTTCTGCTATTTGATTTAAGTTTAGAAGGTGAGGGTCGGGCACAGTCTGAAAATCACTTGGGGTCTTCTGTGGCCCCTGCTGCGATAACTGTGCCAACAACAGAGGGAGCATTAAACTCATTGCCCATGGGAAAGTGTGGGGATTGATACCCATGTTCCTATAATCCTTGTATGGGTAGGATGAGCTCATTCGCCTTCTGGCAGTCATCCTAGGAGAGGGACAACTCTGATTCCAAACCCGGGCAGATGGAGCTCGTTTAGCCCTGGAAGGCCTTCCATCTAAGAGGTTAAACCTCCGTCCTAAGGACTTGGCTCCCAGGGTCCAAGCTTGCTAGGCCCTGGCAGATGAACCTTAGGACTAAAGGGTGGGTCCAGCTCTGCGCATGCTGTGTCTCACCTAAAAAAAATCCATAGTGCAGGCTCGAGGGTGCTATCTGCTATCCTCTTCTTATCAGTGCGCTTGGAAAAGGTGCTGATGTGGAGCGTGGATGGAGCCCTCCCTGGATCTTTGCTCGCGAAGCCTAGCCACGACAACAATGATGACAAGAAGGTGAGGGTGGAGGGTTCCTTTGCTGCCAATGTTTTATTGTTCTGTAAATTTGTTACAATTGTCCAGTTATCATCAAATGTTTGAAGTGCAACTTTGTAAGTAATTTGGGAGCTTGTTTCATGGCCCTCCACAGAAATTTACCACTTAGTCCTAGATTAAAGAACTGAGTTTGCCTTGGTGAAGTGGCACTGAGGACATGACAGCAAAGGAGTGTGAAAGCAATGTTTGTCTCTTCTTCTTGCAAGAGTGAGGTGCTCCTTTCATGTGTCACAGCAAGAGAAAACTTGACCATCTTTGCCGTAGCACAGGCTCAAAAAGAACACAATTATCTCCCCTTTATTGTAGTGTATATATACTATATAATATATATAGTATCTCCTTATCTGGAGAAAAAGAAAGAGGGATGAAACACAATATGAGGATAGCAAGGGGTTATAATTCTAACATTTTTATCTACTTCATATCTACTCTGGATTTAATGTACTATTTAACAGCATAATTTGGCCCAAAGTATCACTGTCCTGTGGGGATGTTACACGATGCATATGGTGGGTAGTTTGGTCACTTAACAGTGCCTATATAAACCAGGTCAGCATTAGCAAAAATATATTAAAAAGCAAACCCAGGGTGATATGTGCAGGTGCTAGCAAGGAGGAAGGAGCTGTACAACCAGGCGATGCACTTGTGCTGAACATTCTCTAGGCTGTTTCACTGCCTCAAAGGTGACCAGCTTAAGCTGCCAGTGCTGTGGTTAACCTTTCTGTGGCCCCACACCACACTCTGCATGGGAGAAGAGAATCACATGCTTTGCCATTATGGAGAACCCAACTTGGAGGGGCCAGCAAAGCTGCGAAGACGTGGGAAAATGCACTAATAAGACAGCAAAGGCAGGCATGGGACAGGTGAGAAGGAACACCAAAAGTCAAAGGAAGCTGCAAACATTTCTATTGCACACCAGGGAAGGAGACTGTGAATCATAGAATGGTTTGGGTTGCTCGGAACCCTGTCCAACCTGACCTGGAATGTTTCTAGGGACAGGGCTTCTACCACCTCCACCAGTGCTTGAACACCCTCATTATAAAAAAAATTCTTCCTTCTATTTAGTGTAAATATGTCCTCTTTTAGTTTAAAACCGTTACCCCTTGTCCTGTTGGAACAGCTCATGCTAAAAAGATTGCCCCCATCTTTCTTACAGGCCCAGTTGAGTACTGTATTACACCATTAATGAAGGTATTAATCTAAAGGTGTAAGGACCACAGAGCCCAGAGAGCCCCATCATCTTCTTAATTTTGTGGTTCATGTCAGAAATTTCTCTTCAGTCTTAGATTTTGAGTATTGCCTCTTGTAATCTGACTTCTGCTTCCAGAGAAAGCATCAGAAGATGTTTTCTTTCTCTGATCAATGGTTAAAAGTTTATTTCTTGGGGCATTCACTGATACAAACACATGGATGGATTTTCACATTGTTTCTCTTAGAAATAGGTAATACCTGTGTCTGGTTGCATACTCCAGAAAAGACACTTATCTATGGACCACTGAAAAAAGCTGAATATTTTTGTAGAAACCTGCGTAAATGTAGCATAGGATGAATTTTAGAGATATTCTCTGTGGGAATGGCAGAAATCCCGATTCTCTGCAGTTCCCTGATCATTTAAGGACAGCAGGCTTTCACAACCAGGATGTTGTAAATTAACATAAGCGAAAATCCTATAGATTCAGCCAGAGGCTGAGTACATCCAACCCCTGAAGAACTTCTCCTGGCAGAATTCCTAACCCTGACCTTCAGAGAGGCATGGATCAGTCCAGTTAAATGCTGGACAAATCATTATGATCCTTGAATCTGACCTTCCTTGTCACATAAGTTATGTAATTTCATTTTACTTGTTAATGCTTAAAATTTTTGTCTGAACTCAAGTGTTTCTCATCTGATAAGCTAAGGACTTTGCATAGTCAAGTTCCAACACATTGCGAGCTGGCTTGTTCCATCAATCACCTTATAAAGAAATTTGCTCCTTTCTTTTAGCTTGAATTTAGGTAGATTAATCTTGCTGTCACTGAGTATTTTTTTAAACCTTTATCTGATAGATTGGGTTCACCTGTAAATAAATGTGTCTTTTTCTTTGTAAGCCTAGAAAATTTCTTACCAAATCGCATCCAGATAAAGTTCTGAATACAGTTTGTAGATTTAATTGCATCCATCTAGAGCTATAAGGTACATTTGCTACATCACAATGTGGGTGGTGAAACACTGGCACAGGTTGCCCAGAGAAGTGGTAGAAGCTGCCCCATACCTGGAAATATTCCAGGTCAGGTTGGACAGATCTTTGAGCAACCTGATCTAGTTGAAGGTGTCCCTCTTCACTGTGGGGCAGTTGGACTAGATGATCTTTCTAGGTCCCTTACAACCCCTGACATACTCTGATACCTTTAAAGGTCCCTTCCAACCCAAACCATTCTGTGATTCTATGATACAGCATGTGCATTAACATTGCATTTTCTAATTAAGAAACAGATTGCCATAAAAGTGCTGCAGTATGGCCCACAACAGCTTACCAGATGGTCTCCCTTCTTTCCATGTCTCCTGGGGCAGCAACTTTGGGTTTAACTCCTAAAAAAGCAGTTTACCATCATCTGATGCCAGAAATTTAAGAAATGCGTGGGATTCTCAGAGAAGGGTTCTTATGGCAGAGGATCAGCACATGGCTTTGGAGGTGATGTGGCAAAGTTAGTAGCCTCAGAATCACAGAATCAATAAGGTTGGAAAAGACCTCAAAGATCATCAAGTCCAACCATACCTATCACTAACATGCCACTAAATCATGTCCCTAAGTACCACATCTAAATGTTTCTTAAACACCTCTAGGGATGGTGACTCCACCACCTCCCTGAGCAACCTATTCCAAGATGTAACGACCCTTTCAGTAAAGAAATTTTTCCTTATATCTAATCTAAACCTCCCCTGTTGCAACTTGAATCCATTTCCTCTCATCCTCTCACTGTTAACCCTGGAGAAGAGAGCTACCCCCATGTTGTGGTTTGAATGAAATAACGAGACTTGTGGATTGGAAAAGGCAGAGTAGCTTTAACTACTTTAATGGAAAGCAGTAACTGCAAACAAATACATACAAATATAGATAAATAGCCAGCACCAAGATCCAAATCTCCCGCTCTCCCTTCTGGTCGCTATGTTACTGCAGCAAAGCTGGGCCCAAGCAGGACTGCAAGGGAAGCGAAGAAGAGAGCTCAGAGGGAACTGCCCCCTAAATTTGTACTGAGCATGATGTGTATGAAACGGAATACTCAGTTGGTCTGTCTGGGGTCATCTGTCTTGCCTGTTCCTGCCCTATAGGTGCAGGCTCTCACCCTGCACCCCTCTCACTTCCCAGTGGAATCATGAATGGTTTACACTCCACTTCTTAGCTGTAACCCAAACATTTCAGGCCTAAGCTACTAGAAGCTAGCAATGTTTTGAAAACATTAACAGCCTTCAGAAAAATGCAGTTACTTTTAAAGGAACCTTGGCTAGAAGCAATACCACCTTAGCAGAATCAATTCTGCTCCAGCCGAAACCAGGACACCCTATCTCACTCCAACCTCCTTTCAGGTAGTTGTGTCCTTCCAGGATACAGGAATTGAAAGCAGTGGGGCAGAAAGGTAGGGACTTCTGCTAACTGCAGTCAAGAATGCTGGTTAAAAAAAGGAAAAAAACCCACAAACAACAAAAGAACCCACTATAGGTAGAAGCATCATTTCCTTTACAGCATAAAACACAGGGAGGCAGCACAGAGTGCTGCTAAGAGGAACAAAAGCAATCCTGTGTAACTAGAAGTTGGCAGATGAGCCAAAAATGCACTTTGTGTTTGCAGAATTTGCTTAAATCCCTGAGTCTTCTTGTAATTCAAACCCATGGGGATTTTCCCTCCATAGGAAGCTAATTAAACTACATACCATGTTTTCATAACTAACAAGAAGTCTCTATCCTTTATGGGCATATGAAAACCCCTGTGAAAGCTAGGCTATCACAGGGAAGTGCTGTGCACACAGTGCTGATGTGGTCAGTACATACTGCTGTGCAACATCAAACAAATAAGTGCTTCACAAGTATGTTTCTTGGCTTTCATAGCCTTATTTTTCTTTCATTTTCAGTTTCCATCCATTTCCACCTGAGGCAAATGGCCCTTATTTTACAGTCAATCATCCAGCTGCAGGCACAGCTGATACTGCTCCATACACAGGAACTTTGCGACTCCATGAGTATTTAAGCAGTGATCAAAAGAATAAGTCTGTAAGTCATCTGCTTGAATACAGGAAGAACCTGAAGAGGTATGCAGGAAGTGATTGTCCCCCATCCTCAGAATTTGAATACTGTGTTTAGTTTTGGGCTTCTCACTAGAGAAGAAGATTGAGGCACTGAAGTGTGTCCAAAGAAAGGCAATGAAGCTGGTGAAGGGTCTAGAGCACAAGTCTTATGAGGAGTGAATGAGACAACTGAGGTGGTTTAGCCTGGAAAAAATGAGGCTCAAGGGAGACCTTGATCTCTCCAACTACGTGAAAGGAGGTTGTAATGAGGTGGGGAGTCAGTCTCTTCTCCCAAGTAACAAGTTATAAGACAAAAGAAAATGGCTTCAAGTTGCACCAGAAGAGGCTTGGATTGGACATGAGGAGAAATTTGTCCACTGAAAGGGTTATAAGTCTGTGCATTAAGTTCCATACCTCACAATACCATTTTTGGCCTTTTTTTTTTTTTTTTAATACATCAAGCACAGATATGAACATTGATACTTACATGAAATATGTTATCTTTCATGGCCTAATGGGGAAGAACCTGTGGATAACAGAAAATAATGTGTACATCCCTTCAACTTAAATTATTTTCAGACATTTGGGAAGGGAAAGAAATAAACTCAAGATGTAAGCAGGAATCTTTCCAGTATTTTCATTTCTTCTCTCTCTAACCTACAAGTGCCACATGAAAACTCCAGAGAAAGAGGGGTGCCTGCATTAAATGCACTCAACTATGATCAGAGGTTCAGTGTTTCACTACTGAGAATAGGGAAGCACCTCCCAAAGCATGCTAGACAGCATGTATTTTTAAATACAGGATATTGTAATTATTTCTATTCCTTTAAGAATACCACATCAATAGTCAAGCAGCAAATACTTCCTCCACAGTAAAGTGGAGGAAGAGACAGACAGCTTGTTTATAATTCAACACATCAGCCAGGAAAAGTGCAGCCAGAGAGAAAAGGCTGTACATTTCTCTTAACTGTCTTGAAAGAAGACAGGAGTCAGACGTAGGCCACATCAGAGGTGACAATGATGACCCAGAGTGAATTTCAGCACAGGAAAGACTTGGACCTGTTGGAGTGGGTCCAGAGGAGGCCACAAAAGTGATCAGAGGGCTGGAACACCTCTGCTGTGAGGAAAGGCTGAGAGAGTTGGGGTGGTTCAGCCTGGAGAAGAGAAGGCTCCAGAGAGACCATATTGCAGCCTTTCACTACTTTAAGGGACCTATAGGAAAGACAGAGACGGTCTTTTTAGCAGAGCCTGTTGTGACAGGACAACAGGACATTTTTTACACTCGGGTGTGAAACATTGGCCCTGGTTGCCCACAGAGAGGTGGTAGAAGCAAATGGAATGTTTGCTATGCAAAGTGACTACCACAAGAGGAAGGCCCCATTGCACCGCAACAGGGCTTGCTCATCTCAGCTGCATGGAACACTACCACCCCTTCCATCCACCTGCCATGAAAGCCATCCGTTTCTCCTCCCCTCCTGTCTCTCAAGCCCATCTTTCACGTGAAGCACGCCATCCCCCTGAAACACTCTCTTCACCATGTCTCACCACATCTCTCACTGCCTGTGGAGAAGCCATCCATGGGCTAAATGACATTTTGATTGTACATTAGCACTGACCTGCACCAGATCTTAGCTATCTAGGAGCACAGTAGGAGCAAAAGAGGCAGCAGGTTACTGTGGCATGATATGAACATACTAAAAGAACAACTTCAGAAAGCCAGTTCATTGTATTTCTCTTCCCCAAACAAATTGTTTCTCTTCTGTCTAAGCTTGCTCTCATGCTATATGAGTTCTGTGGACTACCATGATGCTGGGTTTAAACTGACAAAAAAAAGTAATTCAAAGCATTTCATCAATATGGCTTTACATATTGATGGGCACGCCATTTTCTTCTTCTTTTCTTTTTTTTCCCCAGTATAAATCAACAGTGCATAAGGCCTTGAGATAGTTTTAAACAGAGATTCTAGTTCTGACTTCCAGTTACCCTCTCGCCTCTTCTGACCCAGACAAGGACCTTTCCAGGGACCTTCTGACTCTGCAAGTGCTGTATGGGGAGATCCCTCAAAGTCCTGTGCATACAATCATAGAATCATAGAATGGTTTGGGTTGGAAGGGGCATTTAAAGGTCATCTCGTACAACCTCCCTGTAGTGAGCAGGGACATCTTCAACTACATCAGGTTGCTCAGAGCCCTGTCCAACCTAAAGCTATCTCTGAGCCCATGATCCAGCAGAAGCTTTAGAGTTACATAGCACAATCCAGCAGCTAGTGTAACTTGTCAGAGCCTTGCAGAAGTCACTAAAGCTTTAAGAGCTTGTAGCAGCAGAGGGTCTGGCTTGTGTAGTTGCAGGCAGAGGTCATCTAGGAGCTTTGCACATTTTAGGAAGAGGTTAAAACCATGCAAGATCCTCCTGCCATGATTGTATTTTTAGCAGCTTTACCTCTGTCCTTCTATATTAAAAAATTGTGGGGTTTTGGGCAAAGAGATTCTGGACAGAAGTCAGAGTATTCTCTGACAAAAGAGAAGTCTAGCAGCAGCATCCTCTCTGTTTCTGTTTCTGGAGGGGCTGTACATGAGGCAGTAAAAAAGGCTCAGCTCCAGTGAAGGATGTTCTCCTGATCTTCTCATACTACTCCCTTCATTGGTGGCCTTTCAGGCACGTCCTACAAAGCTGAGGGGACTATACTGGAATTTATCCTCCAGTCCATGGCTAAGCAGGTGTACAAGGTAGAAATGAAGCCCAAGAAAATGTCCCTCCCCAAGAAAATGTTCCTCTCCTATTCCAGAATTTGTGAAAAAAAAAAAGGCCCTCCTCTTGGTTTTCCACATACATTCTCCCCTATTTTCTCTTCTTGTCTTTGGAAACTTGACAACCTTTATTTATGGACTCCATTAACTCTTCAGATAGGGAGTACTGGGTTAAAACAAATGTTATGCAGTGTCCATTCACTGCAACGAGTGTGAGAGATGGACGAAGGTTTCTCTCCATAGTTAGAAATCAAAATGCTTTCCTCAATATCACTTAGTTACTTACATAATGCCAGAACCACAGTGGATGAACAAGAGCCTCCTGCCTTCAAAACCTGTCAAAACCTGTGATGAGGAGGGGTGATACAGGAGCAATAGACATCATCTGACCAGCATCATCACTAAACACCCACATGCCACATTTGGAGAGCACTGACAGGCTCGCAAGATGGCTCTAGGCATGTGCTTAACCTGAGATGTGGAGTCAGTGAAGATGGCAATGAGCTGGCAGACACAGACTTGTGTTTTGCCCTAGGCTGGGGTCTTAATAATTGCAGTGTTTTCCATAAGCCTGTTGCTCAATGAGCACTCTATTCTCATAGTTGGGTATGAGGATTAAGAACACAGTTGGGCAACCAAGTACCATCTTTAATAATAATAATTTATTACTGCCTTCTACATGATAGGAAGTGAAGGAGGACTGGCAGGCTATGTCCTGTGGTTGATCTGATGATCAGAGTTCTCTCTCAAAGCTCATTCATCTCCAGCAGCTGCCAGTGCATGTCTTCTCCCTGTTTTGGTTTAATTCTTCTTGACAGGCCACCTGAATTAGCAGCCCTCTGGCAGTTATTGCTCTTCAGCTAAAACAGAGACTAACAGCATGTACAGAGCTTGTTGTGCTCCATCCCAGGAAACTCCCAGCTGTGCCTTGAGGCATGAGGTGAGTGAAAGCCAAAGAGAGAACACTGTGAACTAACAACAGGAAAGAAATAAAAAAGCAGCATCTTTGTCTCTGAGGACGTCGTTGAATTGTTTAGGTTGGAAGAGACCTTTAAGATCGCCAAGTCCAACTATTAAGCCAACACTAGTAGACCATGTCCCGAAGCACCACATCTATACAAGTATTTTTAATCCCTCCAGGGATGCTGACTCCATCACTTTTTTAGGCAGACTGTTTCCTTTCAGTGAAGAAATTTTCCTTATGTCCAACCTCAGGCTCCCCTGGGGCAACTTGAGGGTGTTTCCTCTTGTCCTATCACTTGTTCAGGCACAGTCTGAAAATCACTTGAGGTCTCNTTGGGAGAAGAAACAGTCCCCCACCTACCTACAACCTCCTTTCAAGTACTTGCAGAGAGTGAGTAGGTCCTTGTACCAAAGTACAAAGAAACACTACAGCACTGCAGAGATTGCATGAGGGTGAGGATGACCTCTGTGTGTGTGTATATATATATATGCTCAGGTTAACATGTAGACCATGCTGGATATCCACGGCTTAGTCAGACTCAACTGAGTTGAGTCCAGTTTTATGAAGCATGCCTGAGAGACCCTGGAAAACATGACTGTGCTGTTTTCAGGAAAAAAATTAGTTTTGCTTGACAGTCAGTCCAACAGAACCAAGTCAGTGTTGGGAAGTGATCTCTAATGTTTAAATGTCTGTCTCAGATACAGTGTCTAGGTTGGCTCCAGCAACGTGCAAGTTTTACACCCTCATAAAAATATCCACACACATTTCAGGTATTATTGTTATTACTGAAAAACCTTCTCAAGTAATGATTACTTATATAAATGTAATCCATGGATTAATTAGCTAAAGCCCTATGTTAATCAGAAAGCAAGAAAGGGAGAAACATTAGCTCATTAAGCATTTAGAAGCATGTTGTATGTGCTTCCAGGATTCAGTTACCCTCTCTCCATAACACAACTGCTTTTTATTTAACACTTGGAGTTGTGTGAGATGTCAAATGTCCTCCTACGTCAAAGCTCAAAATTGTCAGGTTATGTATTGTTGATTACCAATGCAAGAAGAAACAAACTAAGTACTATGGGACAAAAAAACTCCAGAAATTGCTCACATTCTGTGTAGAAAGCCTAACATTTACGTACGTAATAGCTGGATTTGTGGTTGTGTATTACTTGTTCATATCTTGTCTCACAGGTAAGAGACTAATCGCTCCCACTCATATCCATATTGCTAAGAAGTCATAAACCTCGCAAGACAATTTATTCTGCAGAGAATCAGTCTCAGCAGCTGGAGACAGCTGTGTGCTTGCTGCTGAAGAGTGACAGCATTTCCCCGTTGTAGGAGTATGTAAGCACAGGTCAGCCCTACACAGAGCCATTTTGGGATCTGTCATCTCCTTGATGCACACACAGAGACATGGAAATTCCTCATGCGTAACCTCTCTCACAGCACACAAGATGTCTCAGTCCTCTCCCAGACCTGTCATGCTTGGGGCTTGTGGCAATGTTTTTGTATATATATTTCCTTTGATGAAACAGCTTGGCAGTGCTACATTAACAGTTGGACTCAATGGTCTTAAAGGTCTTTTACAACCTAAATGATTCTGCGATTCCACCATCAAGTACAGATGAGTGTTAAAAGGACATGAAATAGAATCATAGAATCATAGAACAGTTACAGCTGGAAGAGACCTTGAAGATCATCGAGTCCAGCCTTTTTCCTAGCCCTATCACCCCACTAAATGATGCTCCCCAACACAACATCCAGCCGTCTCTTAAACACCTCCAGGCATNGTTGTTATGGCCAAGGTGCAGTACCCGGCATTTGGCCTTATTGAACTTCATGGAATTGGCCTTGGCCCAGCCATCCAGTCAGTCTAGATCCCGCTGCAGAGCTTCCCTACCCTCAAGCAGATCGACATTGCCACCCAGTTTGGTGTCATCTGCAAACTTACTAAGGGTGCACTCTACCCCCTGGTCCAGGTCATTAATGAAGATGTTGAACAGGAGTGGCAAATGTACATTTTTCTTATTCCAAATACAGCGTTCTGTAGAATATACCACCTTAATTTTTTTCACCATTAATAATTTGATTTTGCATGTAAACAACTATAACTTCCTTTCTTTAAACTTCCCTTTTTGACTAACATGCTTCAGTGTCCACGTACTACAAACACAGTATCACACAGGCACAGAGGTACAACGAGATCTCTACTGGCCTGATTCTGGGGGAAAATGACACATCTCAAAGCACTTAAAAAAAACCAAGACAAATAAGGCTGGCAAGTATGTGGGTTGGCCTAACCTTGCTGCACTTTTTCTTGGTCTCAGCTTGCATGACTCCATTTTGTTGCACTGAACCCCACTCTCCAGGTTCAGCAGCCCAACTTGTCTTCTGCATTGCACCCTCTGGCACTGCCTGGTCCACCTCAAAAGCAACAGTGGCTCTGCCTTTCCCTATGAGGTCATGTGTTACAAGTGACAAAGGTCATAAAGATTCTTACCATGTTTGTGTTGCTGCACATCAGCCACAAGTAGACTATTGCTTCTGGGAGAGGACTTGAGGATCTGAGGCAAAAGAAGCAGCAGATAGAATCTTAGAATCATTTTGGTTGGATTTTGGTGCCAAGTCCACCACTATCAGCACCACATCTAAACATCTTCTAACTACCTCCAGATCATATGCAAAGGGATCTGTTGGACTCGGAGTCTGAAAGGTAGAATCATAAAATCATTTAGGTTGGAAAAGATCTTTAAGGTCACTGAACCCAACCATAGGTACGTAAAGTAGGGATTTCTCTTTAAAGGTAAATGCTTGGACAGCCACTTTAATAACTCTATTTGTTAGGGAATAATTGCACCCCCTTCCCCTTCACGGGACGGAGTCTAATGAATCTGGATGTGTGAAAGATAGTGATCCCTACCTATGCATGTGTAAAATGCTGTCAGAGTGCAGTATTCTCCAGGTCAATCTTAACATGTTTGACAGTGTAGGTACAGGATGGGAAATAACGTCCATAGAGAGCTTAATGCAAATATGCTCAGCTACTTAACAGAGTCATACAATATCAGGTTGGAAGGGACCTCAAGTATCTTCCAGTCTAGCCTTTCTTGGCAAAACTACAAATTTAGACAAGATAACCCAGCATGCTGTCTAGCTGAACCTTAAAAGTGTCCAGTGTTGGGGACTCAACCACTCCCCGGGAAGGTTATTCTAATAGTTGATTATCCTCATGAAAAGTTTTCTTCTTGTCTTTAGTCAGAATCTCTCCAGAAGTAAGTTGTACCCATTACCCTTCATCTTTTCTATGTGACTCCTTGTAAAAATGAGATCTCCATCTTCTTTGTAATCACCCTTTAAATACTGGAACATGGTGGTAAGGTGTCCCCTAAGCCTTCTTTTCTCAAGGCTGAACAAAGCCAGTTCTCTCAGCCCTTCCTCACACGGCAGCTGTCCAGTCCTTGGATCGTCTTTGTGGTCATTCCGTAGACATCTCCAGCCTGTCTGTATCTTTTTTATACAGTGGGGACCAAAACTGAACACAGCATTCCAGGTGTGGCCTGACCAGTGTTGAGAGGAATAATGACTCTCTTTCTGCTGGTGTCCTTGTTAATGCAAGGTAGCATACTGTTGCCTTGCCGCAGCAGCACACTGTTCACTCATATGGAGCTTGTTGTCCATAACAGCCATACCAATGTGTTTCCTCACAGGCACTGTACAAAACAGCTATTGTTCCTGCTCTATCCTATACGCTAGGGCCTCTCAGCAATCACCCTTTCCTATGACGCAGGATGATCTCATCCTTCCACACGGCAAGGGGTGCCCAGGGCCCCTATGACTTTCATGTATACATCCCACCTCCTCACTACTGCTCTGAACAGATTAAAAAATCAAAGGATAGGCATTTTGACATGGAGCAGGAGACAGAGGTATTATTCAGCCACACGCATTCGTAGCAAAACGAATTTGCAATCCCTATCATTTCTCATGTACTCAGTACCTATGGGGGTGCCAAAGGACACAAGCAGGTCTGGAACTTTCATCTGCCCTAGCTCCAGTGCAGTTGGTGGGTAAACTACTGATCATGTGGTGGGGTAAAAACCAGGATACTCAACTCTAGCACTGAGAAACTCACATAAGCATACTCTGAGCATGCAAAAACATATGAGTATGCCTTGGTGGAGAAGAAAGGTGTCACGAGGCAGAAGCAGTGCCAGCACTGAGTATGGTATTATGGGGGTATGATGGACATCCATACCCATTTTGTCTCTTATCACCTGATTCTGTAGAGATCTGGCTTTCTTTTAACAAGGAAAATCAAGTCCTTAGACTCTTTGTTTGGGAAAAAGATGCTTAGAGCTGAGGCCTCAAGCAGTATTAATGCAATGACCAAGTGATCTCATCTGAAACATTTCAACCCACCACATCAACACAGAGGGTTACAGGTGAAACTTGTCAAAAACTGCAACAGCTGTGCTCAGACCCACTGGTGCAGGGAGCACACGGTGAAAATGCCCTGTGCAATGCATTTGTAGAGTTAGAGTTGTTTAATAATGTATGGGCATATACCATACATTATGTATTTAGCTCAGGCAAGCCGAGTTAAAGTCAAAGACAGATCAAACAATTCATGGGGTTGGAATTAAAATACCTGAAAAGTGCCTTTGGACCAAAAATTCACCTAGCAAAAAGCAGCAGAGAGTCTCTGTTCAGGCTGGCACGTCCTTGGGTGCAAGAGTTGATGGTGGCGGCAACTTCAAGCTGATCTCCACAACATTCCTCTCTTTTGGGAGGGAAGGGGGGAATTAACACTATCCCCAACAACACCTGGCAAAACGTCTTTGAGTACTGTCACCTCACCAGATTCCCCAAGGGATGTCTGTACAAGCCAGGGGTCTGCAGCAGATTTCATAGATGATGTGAAGCTTCAGAGAAGCTCTCCCCTCGGGAAACTGTTCCTGTATGATCCACATGCCTGCAGGAGATACCCTGCACTGGGGATGCACAAGCTTTCCAAGGAAACTATAGCTGGGGCAGATGCTGCAGGTTTTAGACTGGAGGTTGCTCAGACAAAATTATTCTTGGCCCATTGAAAGACTACAAGCTGCAGTGTGCAACACAATACGTTGTGGGACTAAAAGACCTTCCAAATGAGGGTCTCGCATTAATTAATTAAGCCTCAGAGCACCTAGAAGGAAAATCTATCCTATTTTACCAGCAAGTGCAATGAGTATGCGAAGGTCACACAGAATAAAGGAACAAGGGAAAGAGAGATCCCAGTGTCCTGACTCCTGACTCCTTGCTGCATCTATTAGCTCATGAGTCCCCAACAAAAGCCGTGGATGTAGGACAAAAAGTGACCTTCAGCCATGCCCTGAGAGGTACCAACTGTGAGGTTTAAGAAGGTGCAGGAGAATGACTAACAGGGTTACAGAGATTGACGCAGGTCAGTAAAGAATATGGCATTAAGAAAATTGATCCTTTCAAAGCCTCTGGCCACATGCTTATGTCAGAACCAGACGTGACTTGTGTCTGTGTTTCATACGATACCACTGCATATCCACCAAAGGGCTTTCCTTCATGTTTAAATAATGACATGCAATGTAATGCCGACAGGTGCTTTTTTTCACAGGGAGAAGGGAACAGAAGGGATAGTGTTTGGGAGGGCTGAGGCAGAGCCTGGGTCTTCCCTGCCTCCCACCCCTCCCTGCCCACATGTCTTGCAAGCAAGAGGTCATCGACGGCTGGACATGCCCATCTGTCTGCAATGCCACGAAGACAGGCTGATGGGCACTGGAGGAGAGAATAATCCATGTGTGATTGGGGTGTACGTGCAGAGCATAGCAGCTACAGTGTCTGTGCAAAAGACAGGAGGCTGTCATGGGGAAGAAAAAGAAATGTGCCTTGCAGGTCATCATGGAGGATGGTTGGTATCACTATGAGATCATTTCAGTTTGGATGCTGCCAAATACTTGGCAAAATGTCTCGGGACTTTCCAAGCACATCATTTTGCATCTCTCAAAGACTGTGCAATTTCAGTTTGCTCATGCAGGGAAATTTGTCAACCTGCCAAATTAAAGTAAATATGAAAAGCATTACTGTAGGAAAAGAACATCATGTAAAATCCACAAGGGACATTCTGCCAAGCTCAGCTGGCACTTAAGTGCTAGCCATGCGAAGCATCATGTGTGCAAATCCCAGCAACAAATGCAATTATTCTTTGTTCTTTGTCTTGCAGCTGGAATAGAGATTGATGGACAAGTCGAAAGTGACACAGAGACTGAAGGTAATGTAGAAACTAAAATATGTAGTCTTATTTGAAATACAAGAGGTGATACCTTTTCTTTTTTTCTCTGGCTTGTGACTTGCTTTACAACAGGAACTTTTTTATGACCTACTTGTAAGCAAGTAGATTTTTCCCTTGAGGTTTGACTTATAATACTTACATGGAAAATGCCATTCTTAAGCAGCCTGTCCCCTTTCATCTAGGCTCCTAGAGTAGAAGGCTGTCAGAGCCCACATTACTTGGCAGTCATCCCTAGAAAACCAGGCACTGATGTGAAGCACATCTCTGTGCAGGGCTGGAACCACTTTGTACCAGAACAAGGTCCTGCTTGCTCTACCTGTAATGCTTGCTTAGACCATAACACACTGGTATCTTCATTAATCATGGCCACAAGGAGATAAAAGTGATGTCTGTGAGAAAAGTCAGAAAAAGCCAATGACAGGATTAAAACCAGCTTTAACCCTGTGTATATAGTAAATAAAGATAAATAGCTAAGTGGTAGTATAATAAAGAGATAGCTAAGAGGTAAGGTCATAACAGCACTGGATAGGCGGTATGGATGTAGACGCTACTGCAAAAGTGGTTCACAACTGTGTCTGTATGATCCATAAAATACTAGAAAGCAATAAGCAAATGACTGGGATTTTTTTATATCATATCCACATTTCCATACAGGCAAATGAGGCAACAAAATAAAAGTAACAAATAAATGCTCCACATTTAACCTGATATTTGATAGGTTACAAATGAAATCCATGACAGTCGGCTACCCAAAATTAATATTTTCCCAAAGAGGGTGGGTGATGCTTTGGCCTGGATCACTAACTGAAATTCAGCTGTGATGGACTATTACATAGTAACTGAAAGCTACCTAATATATTGCTCCTGAGAAATGAGTCAAAAGCTCCTTCTTAGTCCTAGCAACAAGTGTGACAATCACCTTCTACCAATTTTTACCACTAAAATCACTAAATTTTCACACACACAAAAAAAATTGCAATTACTCAAATTCTTTTTCTTCTTTTTTTCTCATCTTTAGGCTACTCATTTTTTCTCTAGTTCCCATTCCAGCACAATTTCCTTTTTTCATTATAATTTCTCCAAGCCTAGGGAAGAAGAAAAACAAAACCATAAAACCCCTACAGTATCAAAACTCTGAATTTGTTTGTTTGAACACTTTATTTTCATCAGCTAGAAATTGTGGAAAATCAGAAGCCAAAACGCTCTGGAAAACTTACAATTGGCTTTAATGTACTTGGTGGTTAAAGGGATTTATGAATTGAATCATGCTCCATGTCAATCCTTCAAACTGAAAGCATTTCTGACTTCTGGACAAATGAGGCTTTTAGTTTGCAATACCAAATTGAATGAAACGTGCATTGGAGACTATCTGGGTGGGGTTTTTTTCTTCTCTGGATATAGACCTTTCTATATAAAAGAAAACTCAGAGAAACAAAACCAGTTGCTGCTGCAGCCATACCTTTTCTTTATGTAAACAGAAGACCTCCATTCCCAGCCTTGAAAAATAAACATCTTTCAAGGACATTGCACCAACAAGTAAATTAGGTACTGTGTAACTGACTGTAATTTCTGTTTACGTTGCTCTTGTGTGCTTACAGATTGGGAAGATACTTGTCTGTGCTCTCTGATGGATGGGCTTCTGCATTTGTAAAGAATTTCCAGTTTTCTTACAGTCACATATAAGTCACTGACATGCTAAATGAGCTGTACTGTCTTACAATGGGAGCTGCATATCCAAAGAGCTGGATGTGGGTTTTGGATAGGACATAATACAAAGCCCACTGAGGTCATCAGGCATCTCTTCATTGTCTTAGTTAGGGTTTGCATCAGGCACCCTGGCTGCCTTCCCTTCTCTGATGAATCCTTATTTTACCAGCATTGATTTCCCAAAGTATTTTGTTTTTTATCCCTTGCAGAAGATGAAGAAAAGGAGAAGACACCTAAGAAAAAAACCATTAGGGAAACCAGCAGAGCAAGCAGGCTTGAAAGGAAAAAGCAAGACAAAGAAGAAGAGAGCAAAGAGGAGGAAAGCTGTAACCAACAAAACACAGCTTCGAGGAGAAAAAACTATCAGAGAGAAAACAGCAATGGAAAAAAAGCAGGAGAGGAAGGAAGCCGGCAGAGAGGCAAAAAGACTCCTACCAAAGATCAAAAGGAGTCAGAAAACAAAGAAAAGGAAACAAACAAGAAAGGAAAGGAGGAAGAGAACAAACAGAAGTCAGACAGGAAAGACAGGTAATTAAACAGTCCCCAGGCATGGCGCCTTGTGTCAGACTGGCAGTGGTGTCAACACACCAGGGACGTGTGGGTCAGAACTGCAAAACCAACAGACTATGCATAAGTGACTGCTGAGCTATGACAATGGGAAGCAGTAGTATAGCATGCCACACAAAAACTGTTTCCAAAGGTCTTCTGTCATTGTCACTTCTCAGCCAGGATCAGATCTGTGCATGTAGTGGCATCCTACTGCCTACAGCTAGGGGTAGGAAATCCCTCTTCAACAAGACAGCTTGAGTGACTTGGATCTGGGCACATTTTTTTCATTGGTCTATGGAAATGTTCAGGTTAAAATGGATTTTTCATGTTTTCAAGTCTCTTCCTCTTCCCAAGCTTGCTTGTCCCAACCCTCTGCTTCTCCCCATGTCTTCCATTTCCTTCTGAAGGTGTGAAAACCATTTCTCCAGAACCAGCTGTAGCCCTAGGCAATCCTTCTGTAGCTGAGGGATGGTCCAAAGCACAATGTCAAGAGAGTTATGATGGGGTGCAACTGCCTCTTTGTTTTCCTGGCTGGAAGCAGCCTTGTCCTGAGCACAAAGAGACCATCCCAGCATCATACCGAGATGGGGGACTGATGTGCCCACCCCAGGCAAGACCTTCCATCTAACTCCTGCAAGTTTTTCTATTTTGTGCCCTTTGTGTCTTTCTCAGTACTTCTGCTTCTTCCAACTCTTCTGATGAGGAGTCACTGTCAGATGAAGAGCTTGCAATGCTGATGGAGCAGGTGGAGCAGAAGAAAAAACTGATTTCCACCATGAGGAACAAGCCCTGGAGGATGGTGAAGAAGCTCTCAGTGCTCAGGTACCTGTCACACTGGGAACCAACACCCCTAGGGTCTTTGCTTACTGTCAGATGCACTTTGCCTTTCATAGAACTTGCACATTTGGTGCTCACCCCAGTCTGAGAACAGGCAACCAGCAGAGCCTGGCCAGCCTGGTGGGGTTTAAATGGTCAGAGTTAAAATGTGGAATTTGATTTTCAGCCTCTGTAACCAAAGAATGGACAAGGTGCAAATCTGTTCAACTGATACCCAACAGCCAGGTCATTCTACCCTTGTATTTAAAACCACATGACTCACTGCTGTCAGGCTCCTTGTTAAAGCAAACTCTGTGCCCTGGTTTGCTTATTCATGTCCATTGTCAGACGGAAATCAGAGCAGCACAGTGCCATGTTACTTCACACTCCTGATGCAAGGCTGCTTGGAAAAAACGTTGTGTTATTTGCAGAGGTTTACAGAGCTAAGATAATCTTGCTACCCAGCCCACAATGAATGTGGGAGTGACCCCAGTGACTGCAGAGACCCCTCAGAACAGGGCAATGGGAGGCAGTGGGGCAGGGAAATCAAAACCCACTGGTCAACGGGTAACATCTCATAACAAACCATTCCCACATCAAGGCGAGGACTCTAATTCCAGCTCTATTGGTCAAAAATCCTCTGAAGCCCCTTTCTACCAGGAGAGCTTTCAAAATATCATTGCAACTTATGCACAGCCCCACCTCTGTGGGAGTGATGCCCTCCCTCCATGTTTGCTAAGATGCTGCTCAGAGCTGCAGTGATCAGGCTGTGAATGCTGGCAGTTGCCGCGAGTCTCTGCTTCTCAAATTTACCCCCAAAAGGACAAGACCTGCTCCATCTTCCATTGAACACTGCCAATTATTTCTAAAAATCTGGGCAAAGATCTATACAGGGAAACTCTATTAAAGCAGCTTTTCTATCTCATAGGCATGCTACAAGCCTAAGCTCATTACAAATAAAATCTTATGACCCCAAAAGTCCAAAGTTTTGCAAGGGGGAAAAAAAGCAAAGTAGTATTTTTTCTGACATATTTTCCCTGCCTAGGATCATGTTTGATAACATAGCTCCATCCTTTCATCTCAACCCTGAATCATGGCAATCATTACTACCTGCTAACAAACCCAAGTAATATTGTTGTATTTCTTGTGCAGGGATCTCCCGAAAGGCTCTCTGAGTGCTGCACATTCATAGTTATTTTGGCTGTACAAAAGTAACCCTGAGACAAGGAAGGATTAGCCCTGTTGCACATGTAACAGAAACAGAGCGAAACAATCGGTTCAAGACTCAGAAATCTCACTTTTAGGCTTGCAAATCAAGTCACAGGTGATTTTCCCAAGGTTATGGGCTGAACTAGCCAACTGTTTCTACCAATTGGAAGTCCATCTTCCCAACAGATTTAGGATTGCAAAGGACTTCCCAGCTCCTGAAATTTAACCTCATGATGTATTAGCAACACTAATACACAATATCATTTTATTCACTAACTCAACATATTCCAATAGCATCTAGCTAGGTTCTTTCCTCTATATTTCCCTTAAAAATCCTATTCTAAAACTAAGTTCAGTTTGCAGCTTGATTTTACTCCTGAGTAGCATACACTCCTTTCTCTGGCGCTGGGATTACTGGGCCAGTTGAGCATCTCTGATATTTATCCAAAGAAATGTTCGAGAAGGGAAATTCTGCATCCTCTTGGAGTTTGTTTCACTAGACAATGTTATTTTCTTCTTGACCAATGCACAAGGAAAGAGAAGTTACAGCAGTCATGCAGGGGTGAGAGAGCTCTGAAGTGAGAGGAACCTAGAGCACAAGGTCTAGAGTCCAAGTCTTATGAGGAACAGCTGAGGGAAATGAGATTGGCTAGTCTGGAGAAAAGGAGGCTCAGGGGAGACCACCTAACTTTGAGGTCTCACAGTGCTCATCAAAAAAAAAGTGGCAGCCCTTTTCCTAACAAGTCTTAGAAGAAACAGCTGAAGGGAACTGGGGTTGTTTGGCATCAAGATAAATAGGCTTAGGGGAGTTCTTCTCACTCTCTGCAACTACCTGAAAGGAGATTGTAGCGAGGTGGGGATTGGTCTCTTCTCCCACGCAACAAGCAATAGGACAAGAGGAAATATCCTCAAGTTGTGCCAGAGGAAGTTTAGTTGCACATTAAGAAACATTTCTTTCCGAAAATGTTTGTCAAGCTCAGGAACAGGCTGCCCAGGGAACTGGTGGAGTCGCCATTCCTGGAGGAATTTAAAAGACACACAGAGGTGGCACTCAAGGACACAGTTTAGTCATGACCTAGTAGAGCTAGTTAACAGTTGGACTTGGTGATCTTAAAGGTCTCTCCCAACAAAATGATTTATAAGCAGGCAGGCTTTTGGTCTACACCCAAGTAGAAGTGCGGTACAAGATTTGGAACACACCTCTGCGTAAACATAAGTGCTTTGGGAACCTGTTGCCCATCCCAGATGGGCATGTGAGCTCTACATGGCAAGCAACACCTCAGCAGACAGAATCTCAGCTGTGGAGAGAGACCAAATCCCCACCGTTGCACGAGCACAGCTGCTCTCCCACTAGTGCAGGCAGAGGTGAAAAACTAAACATCCCTTTGATGTTCCAATAACCTGCTTGTTTATTTTCCAATTAGGGAGGCACAAGCTTTTGTAGAGAAGTTTGAAGGAGCTCTGGGAAAAGGGAAGGGCAAAAAGTTGTACGCATATAAGATGATGATGGCAAAGGTAAGTGCTGCAATAACATCAGGGAAAAGCTTGGATATCTGGATATGTATTCAGCCTGGTTTTGATAGAGTTTATTCACTTGCATTTGCAAAAGAGTAAGAATAAAATTACCTGCCTACATCAAAAAAAATACTAGCCAACCTCAAATCTGTGACTATTCCCAAAGAACAGGGAGAAATTTCACCTGAGAAAAGGAAGCTCAAGGGAGACCTGATCACTCTCTACAAGTACCTGACAGGAGGTTGTAGTTGAGTGGGGGTCAGTCCCCCCAAACAACAAGGTTGAAAGGTGGTCCCTTTCAACCAAAACTATTCTATGATTCTATGATTCTATGACTTGACTCTCATTACAAGCTTCCCTGAAGCAAGGGAGGGTTTGCAGGAGCAGGGACCACCCGTGGCTTTCTTATTGCAATCTCCAAAACCTTGATTTACAAAACAAGCTACTCCTAAAAGGGAGAGGAGCCATGCCAAACTCTAGCACTGCCTCATGGACTCCTGTAAAGTTCCATCTTCCTCACTAATTAGGAGGTAACGGGGAGAACGATGATTGTGTTTTAAGACTGAAGTTAGTAGCCAAGTTACGTGTTGTTATGGAGATTATATTGAGAAGTGAAAAATGGAGGCAGGCCTGAGAAGATGAAATCAATAGGAGTTTAACTGCTGGTCTGATGAGGAAGGCTTCACGCTCAGCATTTTATCTAATTAAATTTTGGTGTAAATAGAGTTGGTTCAGCATCAATTCTTTCAACCCAGAACTAGGTCTGAATTTTCCACCCCTGTATAATATGGTAAACTCATAGCACAACTGCAGCTTTCCAAAAGCCTGGGAAGGTTAAAACTCTGATAACAAATATGAACACTTGGAGAGTGGGGGGAAGTGTGCTTTTGGACAGAAGGCAGTTTCTGAAACAGTCCAAAAGATCAGACCCAGACCAGAGTTTTTGCTTTGAACTTTACACTTACTCCTATTGATGCTACCAAACCCTGACATTAGAAAACCCTGCAGAAAAAGCAGCTCCGCTCTTTGCACCTCTCTGCTCACTGCCATGTTCTCATTTCAGAAATGGGTGAAATTTAAGAGAGACTTTGACAATTTTAAAACTCAGTGCATACCCTGGGAGATGAAGATAAAAGAAGTGGAGAGTAAGTGGAAATTGCTGTGCAGTGGCAGGGAGATGTTTTGTAAGACAGTTTTGACTGCTCCAGCTCCCTGGTCCCTCTGCTCACCCTGGGCACTGGTGCCAAACAAGAAGCACACAGCCCAGACAGCTCCAGGCTTTGCTGTCTCCATCTGCGGTGGGGGGGGCCTTGGCAAACAGGCTGGGGAGACCTGAGGGTAAAGGGGTCCAGGTCTTGCTGAGGACAATTTAACTCTCCTAAACTCCTAACCACAAAGTGTCTTCTGGTTTAAGGCCACTTTGGCTCATCAGTTGCTTCTTACTTCATATTTCTGCGGTGGATGTATGGAGTAAATCTCGTCCTTTGTGGGTTAATATTTGGACTGGTTATAATTCCAGAGGTAAGTGCTTAATTCTCCTTCCAGTAATAGCTTATCCATTGCTTAACACAACATGAAACTGATAGGACAAAAAAGTGTCTTATAACAAGCAGCCCCATAGAAAAATGAAATGTGTGTGGATGGTTATTTACAAAGAGCAACTTCAAAGGCTGTTACTGACACAGGAGCAAAAGTTGGATTGAAACCAGGAGATCTAAAATTCTATCAAAGATTCTACCCATCCAACAGCTAAAACTAATGCTCAAAAAACTAATTTAAGGCTATTTTTACATTTCTACTAAAGTGAAAAATGTGACCTATGAATCCAAGGTACAAGCTCAGGTTCATAAGAGCCAAAGGAAATGGACTGTACTCTGAAAGTGATTAAGAAACCCAGATTTTGGGTCCTCCAAGAGGCACAGCCTCTGGGAAACATATCTTTTCTGTACTCCTAATTCAGATTATTCACAAGAGTTTTATTTTTAGTTTTTTCTATTCCTCACTGTTCTTGGAGAAGGAAAAGTATCTCATTGCCAACTTTATATGATCCTTTATTGAAAAAAAAAAATTATGTAGCCATTGCAGCTCTGGCTGAATTACTCAGTGCAGTCTTTGAAGGTTGTGCAGTCTGCAGACAGTGACATCTGTTCTGTTCAGTGCAGATTTTTACGGAGAAAAAATATAGCACAGAGCCTCTCCTGAGGACCATGCTTTTGATCTCCTTAATGTGGTTGCTTACACTTTCAAAAGTAAAAGCTCTGTTTCATCCCAGGCCATTAGCACTGAACAGTACAAATGTATTTTGTTAGGAGCTCTAGGTATGATAGAAGACTAAACAGCTTTATCTTTAAAGTATGCATGCTCACTGCCTACTGAGCTCTTCCGATACAGAGAGTAGATGGACAATAAACATTTAATTATAAATGATTTTGAAATTAATTAGCCCTAAAAATTGAGATTGATTATATGCTAGGACTTTTCTAGGCTTTTGAATGCTAATGAGATATTTTGGTATAGGCTCCAATCAGAGCCTGCTTGTAAATATTTCATTAACTCTCCATAGCCCTTGACATTCTCTATCTGGACTTCAACAGCTACTTCAACAGCTTCTTCAACTTGCTCCAGATGTGCTTTGGGTGGTACCATCAGGAGAAGCTATGCCATGAAAACTGGTTTCAATTTTCTTTCTGTCATACACTTTTTACCCAAACCTAACTGCCCTTTACCTCACCTTGAGATCATTTTTCAGTTCAAGACTATGTAATACAAAATATACTGCAAGCTCAACCCAGTGCTCTTGACTTCTCTCAAAGGAGGAGTCCTGCATAAATAGATAAAGCTAATCCCTTTAGTGCATCAGGCCCATGAAGTTCAAGCAAAGAACTTCTTGCTAAATTAAGGGCATTTAAACTGGAGCTATTCATTGAGGGATATGGTTCCTTGGCAAAATACTTCCTGTGCCATGGATGTTGCCAGGAAAAGGGAAATCCTTTACTTATTTGGGTGAAATTAATTCTAAACATTTTTAAATGCCGCTCTGGTATTAAGAAATAAAATATATTTTAAAATCAACAAAAAGGAAAACCAACCAAAAGCAAACCAAAAGAGATTCATTAAGAAAAAGACCTATACAGTGTGTTCTACTACACATGCATCACTGTTATTAATGTTCACCAGGTCCTGATGGGAATGCCGTATGGGAGCATGCCAAGGAAAACTGTGCCCCGGGCTGAACAAGCAACAGCTATGGATTTTTCAGTTCTTTGGGATTTTGAGGTAAGCACAGAAGTGCTAATCATAAGAGATCAGTTAAGTACTTTCTAAAGCCCTTCAGAAAAACCCATCAGCTGATTTTGTTTGGGAGACTATAAACTATATGCAAATCAGTAAGGAAATTTCCTCTTGGATGAGGCTGTACCATTGCCTGAAAGGCTGGCTACCATGACCTCCCAGTCTCCTGCTATTAGCTTGGTACATTCATCTATCTTCCCCTGCTGTCACCAAGGGCTTGATCCTCTGAATTCCTCTGCCATGCAGATTCCCCATCCCATACCCACTCCCTTGCCGCTTGACACACAGCAATCATACAAGCCTTAGAAGCAATCTCCAGCTACAGAGCAAAGATGTACACCTTTTTTGCACCTCTGCACCCAGGAGATGTCAAATTAACCCCTTCACAGATGTTTGCCCTTTAGAAAATGAGTAGATGCTTATTCCAACATGCTCAATAGGACAGGTGCAATGGGGAAACATATTTCAGAGCAGGCATAAAATGAAGTGTTGATACCGTGATACTGAAAAATACATTTCAAGAGAAAGGAGCTGGGGAAACGTATGCTTCGGCAGCAAGGATGTCACATCGTGGATTTCTAGAAAAGTAGAAAGGAATAAATCTCACTTGGACACCAGACACCATGTCTCTCAGAGGTCCCTTCCAACATCTACCATTCTGTGACATAGCCCCAAGACAGGAACAATTTTGAAATTGGCTCTGTTTTGAGTAGGAGGCTTGACGAGAAGACATCCAGAGGCCCCTTCCTATGTAAGTTATTCAATGTCCCTAAACAAGATCCATTACACAGCTTCTGATACAAGCTTCAAGTTGTGTCTCGATTTTGGTCATTCCAAAGGCTTGATCAGAGGGGAACTTGCCTAACTATCACAGTCAGACTGGCTACACTTAACTTGGAAGCTGAAAGACAAAAAATAGAGCACAACATGCAGTGATCCACATCAGCTTGGATGAGATGTGACAGAAAACCAGGGAGAGATTGCTGATGCAGATGAGGACATCTGCACACTTGAATACTCAACAGTTTGTACAGCAAAAAATAGATCCACTTGAGACAACATGGTTGATGTTGTGTTTGAGCTCTGCTTTCCACAGGAAAGTAATGCTTTGATTTTAGTCTTTAGTTATATTTGCCCTGCAGGTGGTAGCCAGTAAAAGGAACTAAATCTGCAGGGTAGCAGGCATCAGCTGCATCTGAGCTTAAATGAAAAGTTTCAGATCATGGTGGGAAACCCCTTTTGCTATAGCATTTCTACAGGATCTGAGTGTTTGATACTGGCTTTGAGCAGCAGGTGGGCTACAGCCATAAAGAGCAAAAAGGAGGTTTTTCTGGGAGAGATGAAACAGAGATGGATGGACAGGGCAGCAAACAGCTGACAATGAGACACTAAAATTTTTTCAAAATTTACTTTCCTTGTTTTAAGTTTTCAATTTTCACCAAAATCCTCTTTCCTGCAGAAGAAAATATGCAGACCTTACAGAAAGGTTTGCTTTGCTCTTTCCTCCAGGGCTATATCAAATACTCGGCACTCTTTTATGGCTACTACAACAACCAGCGGACCATCGGCTGGTTAAAATACAGGCTGCCAATGGCCTATTTCATGGTTGGGATCAGTGTATTTGGCTACAGCCTGATGGTTGTTATAAGATCGTAAGTACGGCTGGCATTGTCCTCTCTGCACAATCCACCCAGATGCCACTCATACCTGGGCTCCCCCTCCCTGGGCTTCTCCTTCTACCTCCTTCTCCAGCCCTCCTCCTCTCTGGATCACTTTAACTCTTCCTCCACCATTACAACAAGGCTGTCAAACAGGTGGATTTTGTACATGAAGGAGGATTTTACTTACAGTAAATTTCAAAGGCCTCTTTTCCCATCCTTTCACTGGAAGAAAAGCAATTCCTGAAAGCCAATGTGAGTCACACAGATGGTGTGAAGGGTTCAGAAAAGAGCCAAAACCTACCAGACTGCTTTTAAAATCACGGAATCATTTTGTTTGGAAGAGACCTTTAAAAGCAAGTCCAAGCACTAACCCAGTGCTGCCAAGCCCACCACTAAAACACGTCCTTCAGCACCAAATCTACAAGTCTTTTAAACCCCTACAGAGATGGTGACTTCACCATTTCCCTGGGTAGCCTGTTTCAGAGCTTGACAAAACTTTTGGGGAAGAAATTTTTCCTAATGTCCAATCTAAACCTCCTGTGGTGCAACTTGAGGCTGTTTCCTCTTGTGCTATCACTTGTCTGTCTGGAGAAGACACCAACCCCCAGCTCACTACAACCTCCTTTCAGGTAGTTGTAGGACTTCTGATGCATCCTCAAACCAATCAGTAGAGTTTTCAAGCAGGGCTCCAATCTCCATGTGCCTGGTACACTGTCCCCACACACCAATGAGGGTCCTGTAGCATCCCCAGGGCAACTGGGTGCAGCTGAGACATTTCTTGCTGCTGAGATGGTCTCTGTAAAGCCAAAAATATTAAAGTAAACCCCCCTGTTTCTGCTTGGAGGGCATGTCAGACAAAGATTATCCCTCCCTTACAAGAGAGGATAAGCTTGTATTGCTGCTGAAACAGGCCCTACTGCTGCACAGCAGAAAGAGCCTCTGGAGCCTTTGGCTGCAGTGGGACATGGGGATTTGCTGCACACTTGCCATGAAATTGCAGCATCTGTTGTCTCACCTTCCTTGAAGGACTAGTGGTAGGAACTCCAGTGGGAATTGCAGAAGGATTTCAGGGACCAAATAATAGAGAGGAAATAGCAGAAGCTGTATCTGCTGCTATGCTGTTTAACAAGAATAATCCTTTTTCTCTCCCTGTATGACTTGCTGCAAGGTCTTTAGCTCCTGCATTGTGCAGCTAGGGAAGTTTCACTAAAACTTCGTGTTGCAGTGGGTGTGCTGGACCACACCAGCGGTTTTGACTAAATTCAGGTAACTAAAGATAGCCACAGTCATACGCTGTACCCTAGGACCCAGAAGCACTGTAAATACACTTTATTCATGCACTAGCTGGTGGAAGCAAAGTTTAACCTGTCTTAATCACTTATGCTAGGTTTTTACTACATGACTGTTTTTAATATATAACCTGCATAGCCCTGAAGACCTTGTTTGACAGTTCAGTCCCCCTTAAACCTGAAGTCCAACAGCATGGGTTAGACAGCTGCACCCAAACCCCAAGAATGGTCACCCCACTACTTCCTTACCCACTAGCAACCCCAGGCTTTGCAAAGCTGAAGGACATGTGGTGGCTCTGTGAAACACCATCTGACCTTGGCACTGCACATGCCCTTTCACAGGATGGCACGCAATGCCAATGAAAGTACCACAGACGGGGATGATGACAACTTTGTTTTCAGCTGGAAAATGTTCACCAGCTGGGACTACCTCATTGGCAATCCAGAGACAGCAGACAACAAGTTTGCATCCATCACCACCAGCTTCAAGGTAACCCTAAGCAGCATTTTTCTGCCTGCTTCTGGAGATGCTCCCAGCACCTACCACGGCAGAGGTTTAATGGGATATCTGGGAACCTGTACAGCATCTTTCCATATGAACAGGATAAGGTGCTCCAGCTCCCATGCCCTGGGTCACCCTAAACCTCTTTTTAGGATGTGGAAAAAAAGTTAGTTTACTTCAGAGCTCAATTCCCCCACCATGCTCCCTTGGGACACTGCAGGCTGTTTGCTACTTGTTGTCTTTTGGTCAAATCAACTCAGTTTGAACTTAACACAAACCACCAAGTTCAGCATAGCCAGAAGAGCACAGGATTGCATTTCACAGGGTAGAAAACTGTCTGTTGTTCCTCTTGGCTCTGTGCTGCCAGACATGCACTCCCATTCTGAAACCCTTGTTTTTTTCAGGAGTCTATCGTGGATGAGCAAGAAAGCAACAAGGATGAGAACATCCACCTGAGAAGGTTTCTACGGGTTTTGGCCAATGTCCTTATCATATGCTGCTTGTGTGGAAGTGGTTATCTCATTTATTTTGTAGTGAAACGCTCCCAGACATTTTCCAAAATGCAAAACGTTGGGTGGTATGAAAGAAATGAGGTAAGGGAACTTCACTTTCAGTTTTCTGCTCTGCTAATTCACCTTGGACATCAGCATTAATGCATTGCCACAGCTTGAGGAGAGCATCCAAGGCAGAGAGAGTCCTTACCATGGCCCAGAAGTCCCCTTCAGTACCATTGCACTTGTTTTAGCCAGGAAGCATGTTGGTCTCACTGAGAGTTTCCAGGGCAAATTAACAACCCTTGCAGAGAGGGGAAAATACTCTTACAGTAAATCACAATAAAAGTCAAGAGGTCATTTCTAAAAGTCAGTTCCAAAGAGTCTACCTCAAGTTGCATATTAATGTTTACAAATGCGGTGGTATTTGAAAGCTCTCTGGGTGTTGGAAATGCCCATGATCAGACATAAAGCTAAACTCTGATCTTTCTCATCCATCTTGAATTACAGGAATCAGATTTTTGAACCTGCAAAAAAGATTTCAGTTGTCCAGATTTTTCTGTGTCTGATTTTGGAAGGAGAAATTCAACTCATGAAGCTCTCAAAACACACAAAAATTTAAAAATTGGTTTAACTTATGGGAAGGTTTAATTTCAATGTATACTACATTATCATGTGCCTATGTATCAAAGCCAAGTTAAATTCAAAGCCATGCATTTTCATCGTTCTCTCAGAAATGCATTAGCAAGACAGCACTTTCTCACAGAAATGCTTTGATTTAGTTCAGTGACCTTTTCCCAAAGAAAAAAATCCTATTTAAAAAAATATTTAATGTCTGAGACTTTCCTGATGATGACTTGAGACCTGCATATATATAAAATTCTGGGTACTGCTCCCTCTCCTGGAAAGAAAAGCAAAAAAAAGGAGACCTGTGAGTCAGTCAGTAGCTGTACAGAGCTGTAAAAAGACAAAGCCTGCAAGTTACACCTGAGCTAACACCAACTGGCCAATGACTTCATGGGCCACAGTACAATTTAGCATCTTGCATCATACAGAGGAACAAATATACTGCTAGGGTATGCTAAAAAATTAAAATTAAAAGCAGCCTTAAAAAAAAAACAACCAAACAACCAACCTATTGGTCTTGATAATCTTGAAGGCCTCTTCTAAATAAAAAAATTCATGATTCTATATTTTCTTGAGCTGCAAACCCAAGTCCTTGAGGTGCTGTCATTCAAATCTGTAATTGCCTATTGCAAAAGCAAAGCTGCTGAAGGCAGAAAATAAGTATTAGCATCAACTAATTATCTTCAGGCACACAAGCCAAGCCTTGCACTTCCTCTGAAACTAAAATAAGAACCTTGGAGCTGATGCAAGCAGTACTACGAGGGACTTGAGGAATGTAAATATTCATGAGTCTGGAATGACAGGGAACAAATTCTTTGGAGCTCATCCCTTTGAGATAATGGCAAAAAGTGCTCCTGCAAGAGCAAGCTGTGCAACCCAGCCCTGAAGTCTGATACAGTGCTGCCTGCACACTAAGCCAAACCAGAAGCCGAGCTTGCTTTGATTCCCTCCACTTTATAAATCTTTCTGAAATCTCCAACCAGCTGCTGGCAGCCCCTGCTCTGCTCCAAGTAATACAGGCACTGTTGTTACTGTTAGTGATCACCTCATTTTCCTCATGTGGCAGGTTGAAATTGTGATGTCCTTGCTGGGCATGTTTTGCCCTCCGCTGTTTGAAACCATTGCTGCGCTGGAAAATTACCATCCCCGCATTGGGCTGAAGTGGCAGCTGGGGCGAATCTTTGCACTCTTTCTTGGGAACCTCTACACGTTTTTGTTGGCCTTGATGGATGATGTCAATGAAAAAGTAAGAACTAAGCAGAAAAGCCACATTCACTAGCAGTTTCCAGAACCAAGGAAGAACCTGTCTGCCTCCGTAGCCAGCAAGGATAGTCACCTCCTTTGAGGCATGCATTCCTCACACCCCAATCCTCTCAAACATGCTGAGGAGACTCACCAACCAGAGTAGTTTCCAGAGAGTCTCCATCTTTTTACAGCCCTGAAAGAAGTGGTTATTTCCCCTACAATCATGGCATGTTAGGATTATTAGCTTTTTTTTTTTTTTTCCCCTCTGTCTGACACCATTTGCCATTTCTATTAATGCAGACTGTGAGGATGTAGTTTATAATCATCCTCCTCTGTCCTCCTCTCTTCGAGATTATCCTGGCAGCATGTTACAGGCAGATAACTGCAGAAAAGGATAAATGTCTAAATGATCTGCAGAAAAAATGACTCTGTTTTAAGATAGGAAGAACTGAGGAATCAGGGCTGTTTGCTCTGTCTTGAAAAATTATGAAGCCAGTGAGAAAGGAGAACTGGGTGGAGGTTCCCTTTGCATGCAGTAGTCTTGAAGAATGTGTGGCTCCTCCATGAGCAGGCTGCCAGCTCCCCAAAACTCATTACACCCTTTCAATCTGGAAAGGGCAGTTGCTCCCCTGCTCCTGGCAATTGAGAGCACTGCAACTCTGCAGGAAGCAGATGCTTATGTGGTGGCTGGTAGGGAGGAGTGGGGAACCCAATGCCTTGGCTCTTTCCAGACACGTCCTGTGGAATTTCTATTTCCTGATCATTTTGGCTGGGGGGGGGGGCATCTATTTATTGCAGCTGGCTGAAGAGGATGTGGTGAAGAACATCACACACTGGACACTGCTTGGCCACCACAATTTGTCCATGGGGAATGGCAGCACTGTCACCCCTCCTCCTCTTGATCCCGCAGATGTGCCCAGGGGACCCTGCTGGGAAACAACTGTTGGCATTGTAAGAAATTATGTAGTAAGTCTCTGGGTTGGTTTGGGGTGGTGTCATAGGATGACTAAAATTGAAGAGAAAGGGGTCCTTTGATATTTGTACGTCATTTTCCCTTTAAGAGGGAGGAAGGAACTGATTGGCTAGTCTTCTTCACCCCCTCCCCCCCTCCTTTGCCCGCAAGAAGAATTTATGGAGAAAAAANTTCACTATTTGTGGGCCCAGTGTTTTATTTTAATTTTGCTGTCCCCATTTGGGGAGAGGGGGCATCTGGGTGGTCCTCTCAAAGAGATTGTTCTTTTGACCCTAACAAACTCTTAGTTGTTTCTGGTCAAACCAGGATAGGTGGGTTCGGGGTTGTTGGGTTTTTTTGTTGATGTATTTAGCATTTCCAGGCTTGAAATTTTCCTCACAAATTCCAACTATCACATAACAGCACCAAGGCGGCATAAAACCTTGGCCACAGTTCTGAAGCCATGGTGGTAAAACCCCCAGCTGGAAGCTGAACTCCTAACACATCTCAACCTCTAACACATCATGAGGCTGTGGGATGAGAGCAGAATTAGGCACAATAACCCCCCAGTAATTCATGCAGGGTGGCCTTCAAGCCCTCAGTTTCACCCGCAAACCCACCCAGCAACCTGCACCTTGCACCAAGAAGTTCTGCAGCCAGACTATGCACAACTTAAAAACAATTATTTGTTGGCTGATACTGATAGCTGGTGCTTACCAAGCTGCAGGGTCATGCATTACTTTGTACACCCAATGGGTCTTCACTAGCCAAGCAGTTTTCAGCCAAGTATGAAAAGACCATCCACTATTGCTCCTCAGATGGGGCTAACCCTCAAGTGCAGCTGAGCTGCTATACTCCAGATCCTTGTTTTTTCCTCCTCCTCAGACTTTTAAAGCTTTTATTGTAAGTGTTTTTCCTTTTGAATCCTTGGGACAGTACCCATTCTCCATTCTGCAAGTCTTCCTTTTGCCTGCAATTTTACCCTTCTTGCCTTGCACATCTCCCCTTCTCTACACTTCCTTGTAGCTTGTTTCAGCAGTTTCCTCAGGACTTCTAAATGCACTACTGAAATTATAAGAGCTAAAGGTTTTTCCTTTGTTTTAAATTGCAGGAGTTCGTAAGGCTCACGGTGTCTGACATCCTGGTGACCTACATAACCATCTTGGTGGGGGATTTCATCCGAGCTTGCTTTGTCAGATTTGTGAATTACTGCTGGTGCTGGGACCTAGAGGCTGGATTTGTAAGTCAGTGTCTTATAACAGAGAAAATAGAAGTAATTTAGGGCCATGATTGGGTTTGAATGTTTCCAGTGGTCCTCCAGTCTTGTCTGATAATTTCATTGGTGTAGCTAGTCTCTGTACCACTTCTCAGGACCAACCAGATCCATCTCAGAAAGAACTCTACAAAAATGCAGTGCTCTGCCTAGCACTTTATGCATATTTATGCAAAAACTCCCGCGTCTGGGTTTTAAAATATGCAGTTGAGTTAAAAAACATTAATCCGATTTCATTCAGTTGTAACTCCAAGCCTTTGGGCCCTTCTATAGCTTCCAGAGTGTCCAATACAGCCAGTACTAGAGCTGGACAAATACAGAGGAAAAAAATGGAAAAAAAACCAGTCCATTATTTCACATAAGAAATAGCAAAACCTGGTGAATTCAGACAGAGATAGAAATACCTTACAAAATGACAATTATAGCAGTGCACCAGCTGTCTAGCTGTCAGGCTGGGAGGGTTTCCAGCAGGGATGTGGAGAAGAGCAAAGAGGAGGCCTCTGCAGTGTCCACAGGGCCCTGGTCAACCAAGGGCAGTTAGGGTACAACAGACATTTTTCTCCAGGTGGAGGTCATTGTATTTCTTCTAAGAGAAGCAGAGGATGTCTTCCAGTGTGGCTGAGGGATTTTGAAGCTCAGATGAATCTTCTGGCAGCCAAGCAACACAAAATTTCTCCCATTGTCTGTGCTCACAGAATACAGTCTTAAAGCTTCTAGTTTCCCCCTCCTGGTCATGTCCTTTTCTCACTTTGTTAGCTGCCCTTGATTTTTTTTTTTTTGGGGGGGGGTGGGGAGGCTTCCTCAAAACCATCTTTAGAAATAACACATGGTGTTTTCTTCATCCTGAAGATCTCCACCATTGTACAAATAGAAAGCACTGTGGGTTTCCCTGCTTCTTTTCTCCTACATCTTTGGTAGATTCTCATATTATGCCTGGTGTTATGTGTATTACTCCACTGGTACTCAAGTAGAGGTTGGGTTTTTTCTTCCTGGCCCAGAAATGAAAAAAGTAAAAGATGGGTTGGTAACAGCCATCTAACCCAACATGGCCATAGGCACCAGCACAATTGTATAGGTGTTTTTCTGTTGTATATAGTGAATAAGCCTCATTTAACCCAGCCTTCTCACACAGAAGGCAGAGGACAGCAAGCACTGAAAGTTGTCTTTATTTTCATGGGGAAAAGAAGCCAATATTAATCGAGCTAAAGATTTGAAGCAGAAATCATAGAATCACAGAATCTTTATGGCTGGAAATGACCTCTCAAATCACTGAGTCCAACCAAAAAAAAAAAACCAAAACAAAAAAGAACCCACCATCAAAACAAAAATCACAGTCAACAAAACCACCACCACACAACCCCTGCCCTCACTAGAGCATGTCCTGAATTCCAGTCACGACAGTTGTCCCACCATGTTTCTGTGATGGCAACTACATCATAGCTATACTGCTGCACAATGGCCTCCAGCTCCTCCTGCTTATTGCCCGTGCTACATGCATTAGTGTAGATGCACTTGATCTGGGCTATTGGTTTCACTCCCATCCTTTGTCCTTTACCCTAGTCTCATTACTGGTGGGCCACATTATATTCCCTTCCCCCGTTGATTCTAGTTTCCTGGCCATTTCTGTGCTTACTAACATGTTAGTGATCCCTGTGCTACTATTGTTCGCTGTGCCACTGTTAATTACATTGAGTAGGACAGCAGGCTGAAGGCTGTCCTTAGGCTCATCTCTAGTGAGCCTGGTTTTATCCCCTTCCCCCTTCAAGCCTAGTTTAAAGCCCTTTCAACAAGCCCTGCCAACTCCTGTGCAAGGATCCTTTTTCCCCTCTGAGACAGATGCAATCCATCTGCTGCTAGTAGACCTGGTGCCATATAAACCTCCCCATGTTCAAAGACCCCAAAATTCAAACGGTGGCACCAGTCTCTGGATCACATGTTAATCAGCTGTGTTTTCCACCCTCTTTCCCTGTTTTTCCCTACCACCTGAGGGACTGATGAGAACACCACCTGTGCCCCTGAGCCTTCAAGTAGTCGACCCAAGGCCTTAAAGTCCTTCTTGATTGCCTTGGGGCTTCTCTCTGCACCCTCATCATTACCAACCTGGATAACTAACAAGGGGTAATAATCAGAGGGCTTTACTAGAGCAGAGATCTTCCTTTTAACACCTTTAACCTGAGCCCCAGGGAGGCAGCAGAATTCCCTGTAGGATGGGTCTGGTCTACAGATAGGCCCCTTTGTTTCCTTAAGAAGAGAGTTACCTACTACAATAACCCTCCTTTTCTTCCTTGTTGAGGAAGTCCTAAAGTGTGGGGGTGAGTAACTAGCTTTGGGGGACTCACAGGATGGATCTTCATCTCCATCCTCGCTTACCTGATTGTCATGTTCCAAAACCCCATACCTATTCTGCAAATGTGGCTGGCACGGTGTGGATGGTGTGGATCAGAGTTAAAACAACAAAGAAAACAAGGTTTGCATTCAGCCCTTCCCAAAGCTGTGAGCAAGACTCTGACTAGGCTCCTTTTGAATTTTCATTGTAGAAGACAAACATCTTCAACTTCATGAAGTGCTGATAGTATTAAGTATTAACAGATGTACTGCACAGGACATTTCAAAGATAACAGGGCATCACTCATCATTTCTCAGAACCTTTGTTTCTGCATTACAGTAAAAGAAAACCAAGAAAACGTAGAAGAAAACATTACACATGGTCTAATCTGCCCAAAGCCACCTGAGTTTTGTGTATACAAATGCAGATGTACTTACAAGAACAGAGTAACTTCATCATAGGCAAATCTAGCAGATTAATCATTTCTAAAACAACAAATACACTCAATAGACTAGATCAGCCTGTTCTGGACTTGCCACCATTAGCAGCTGCATCAAACAAGTGGCTCCATACAAAGCAGTATTTTAACTACTGGCTAGTACAGAGCAAAATGCCACCAGATACCCATCAGGTCATATATTCCTTCATCTTTCTTTCCCTTTGCCCTGTCGTTCTGTTTTTCAGCAGCCTGCTGCTGCAAGACCTGGAAACACAGATATATCTGGCACAGCATTTGCTCTTAAGCTCATCATTATCGCCATTTAAACAGCCAATATTTTACAAGAGTGGAACTGTAAGTCCATAGCCAGATACATCAGCTGGAATGTAAAATCTAGTCCCATGGCATGGCTCCTCTGCACATAGCTGGCTTTATGTTAGTAGGGAGAGAGAAACAGAGCAATTCAAAGTACCTCCACAGTTCTTTCCAGTTTTCAGCAAGACAAGAGAGAAGTAGCAGTCCTCAGCACGGTAGCTCCAATTTTGCTTTCACTGCGCTGCTGCCAGTCAAACAGTATGCATACAGCAGGACCCCTCCCAGAAATCCCTTCACAGCAGCCTTAAATAAGCATCCTTACAGAATTGTAGAATAATTTTTGTTGGAAGAGACCTTTAAGCTCATCAAGTCCAACTGTTAACCCAGCACTGTCAGGTCTCACCACTAAACCATGCACTCAGAACCCCAGCGATGCATATTTTAAATCCCTCCAGGGATGGTGACTCCAGTTCCCTAGGCAGCGAGTTCCAGAGCTTGACATACATTTTGGTGAAGAAATTTTTCCCGATGTCAAATCTAAACCTCTTCTGATGCAACTGGAGGCTATTTCCTCTTGTTCTATCACTTGTTACTTGGAAGAAGAGACCAACCCTCCACCTTGCTACAACCTCCTTTCAGGTAGTTGTAGAAAGCAATATCTCCCCTGAGCCTCCTTTCCTCCAGGCTGAACAACCCCAGTTCCCTCAGCCACTCCCCATAAGGACTTACTCTTACAGCCAGCAGTGAACAACAACAGTTACCTCTAGAACAACATACTCTCCTTTCTTTCCCCTTTCAGCCATCCTATGCGGAGTTTGACATCAGTGGCAATGTTTTGGGTTTGGTCTTCAATCAGGGAATGATTTGGTAAGATAATTCTTTCTTTATATCTATTTTGCATTATTTAGAAAACCTGTCAATGGAGTTAGAAAGTTTCCAAGCCAGATAGAATAACATTTGGGTTTCTCCGATTGTTTGGCTTTCTGTGCTTGACTATTAAAGTGAAAATTTAAAAATGCTAGCTTACTCATCCAAGAGAAGTAGCAGTAGCTTACCTGGACAGAGGTCAGTCCTGCAAAGCCTGCCCCACTCTCCCTTTTATAAGGTCATTTTTTCCCACTGATAAAAATGCATTAACATGATCCATGCACTTGGGGAAGAAATCGGAAAGAGTTCTGGGGACATCATGAGCTTACCAGTGAAATGTGGCCCCATCCATGACAAGGGGGTTGGAACTAGATGATCTTTAAGGTCCCTTGCAACCCAAACTATTATATATCTCTGTGATACAGGTCATTGCAAGGGCAGCCACAGAGCTAGGTAGAACAGGTTGGGCAGGAGGGGTATATCCCCAAACTGCCCCAATGGAAGGCAAACTGGAGCTGCTTTGCCCTGCTGTGGCAGCATAAGAGACAATAGGCAACAGCAACACAAAGCACCCTCACATCCCCAGGGAGTAAAGTTTCTTTTGCTATGGATTGATAATTTCTGCCTGTTCCCCTACTACAACAGCTCTACAGATTTAAGGGGGTCTCTCCCTCCTGGTTACATTCATAGCATTATGAATCTTTAAGATCATTGAGCCCAATCATGAAACCAGCACAGCCAAGTCCAGCACTAAACCGTGTTCTGCCTCCTGCCTTGCTTCAAACTTCTTTCATGTGGTTGTAGAGAGAGAGAGGAGGTCTCCCCTGAACCCCCTCTTCTCTAGTTTAGACAATGCCAGTTCCCTCAGCCACTCCTCATGAGACTTGTGCTCTAGACCCTTCATCAGCTATTAGTGAGGTTTGTCTTCTTTGGACAAATTCCAGTGCCTCATTTTCCTTCTTTAGCAAGGGGTCCAAAACTGAACACACTATTTGACATTTTCCAAGCTATTGCCAAGCGATTTTTATCACAAACTGAAAATCTTTCTTTGCAATCACTGAGGGGTCCAAGACCTTGCTGGTCCTCAATGCATGGTTACCATAACCTAACGTGGATGCTGGCAGCCTCTCTGGGACTATGGGGATAGTACAAGCTATCCCACTCAGTCTTCATTTGTGGGCAGATGCCACTGCATTAAGACTTGTTTTTCTTCTGAATATAAAAATCTTCCAGCCTGTCAAAAAAATAGCAACTGTCCATCTCCTTCCCTTTTCAGGATGGGATCCTTCTACGCACCAGGGCTCGTGGGTATAAATGTGCTGCGCTTATTAACCTCCATGTATTTTCAGTGCTGGGCTGTTATGACTAGCAATGTCCCTCATGAACGAGTCTTCAAAGCATCCAAGTCTAATAATTTTTACATGGGACTTTTGCTGTTGATCCTGTTCCTCAGCCTGCTGCCTGTGGCTTACACCATCATGTCCCTTCCTCCCTCCTTTGACTGTGGACCCTTCAGGTACTAGCAAAACACCAAAAAGGCTGTTTTTCTCCTATTACACAGGATTATTTTCATACAAGTTAGAAAGTCTGGACTCCAGTAAAGATGATGAAATGCCTCTGTTTTCTATCCAGTTAAATCCTCAGTGAAGTGAGGCAACAAGCCATGCCCAGTTGTGGGATTGCCAAAGATTAGGTCTCAGCAAGCCACCAACCCACGGACAGATATTCTCTATTATCCCCCTTCCCTTTTCCCCCACTCCAGGGAGGAAAAGGGGAAATTAACAGAGAGAGAGAGAGACTTGGGAATTGGAAATGAAACTTAAACTACTTCAATGAAAATTACAAGAAAATGAAGAGTATACACACACACAAAACAAATCCAGAACCCCCCTTGATGTTAACAATGTCACCACTGATGGTGGAGCAGGAGGACTTCAGCAGCAGTTGGGACTCAGGCTCAGGAGACTGGATCCTGGAATTCAGGAACTCTTGAACTGAGATGGAAGGCAAAACAGGTAGAGTCCTGTAGGAACAGAGCTGGGCTGCTGAGCTTCACAAGACTCAGAGTGCTCAGGCTTCCAGAATTGAAGGCAGAACAGAGAAAGTCCTGAGGACCAGAGCTGGGCTGCTGATCTTCATAGGGCTCAGGTGCTCAATCTTCCATGATTCCCAGTGTTTCCCCAACACTCACCAATGAAAGCATGAGAGGACAGCAAGGTGAAGCCTCCAGTCAAAAACAACAACAAAAAGCAGCAGCAATGGGAGCACCCCTGAGGTTCTCTGAAACATTGTGGGAGCAAGACAGCTCCAAAGCCTCTTTGGTAAGACCTTCCAGAGAACCAACAACTCCCAAGGCATGAGATGTATTTGACATGTTGATTTTTTTGTGTGTTAAATAGCAGGAAATGACTAGGTCAGATCCTGAAGAGTTGTAGCTTTTTTAAAATATATTTTTTAGATGCCTTTTGTGGCTTTTTAATTAAGAGCGAATCAACACTACACAGAGCATTCAGTGGAGAGGATCAACATGCCAATAAAGTCTAATTTGATTGAATAACACCATTTCCTGGGCCTGCTGAGTGTGACTCAGCAAGGAGCCAGTTTCCAACAAATTGTTCCTGTAGATGCACTGGTTTAGGTTATCCACTTGCTAATAGAGAATGACAATAGAAAGGTAAAACACTCGGGGGAGAAGGCAAGACACCAAAATCCCCTCAGTTCTACAATGAGGACAGGTGTTAGCGAGCAATGTCAGAAGATGTGATGAGAAACTTGTTGTGAACACACTATCATTTGGAGATGACTAATCTGCAGTGTGAAAGAGCTATTTCAATTCCCAATCAACCCTTCAAAAGCCACTCAGACCCTTGGCACACACTGAAAGCTCAGCTCTCCTGGGCTTAAGGCAGTTGATGAAGTCAGAATATTATTTAGCCAAGTTTGTCTTTATTAACTCTCATCATCAAGAGAAAGTCCAACACCTTCCTGAGCAGGATCTTGCAAGATCCCAGAAGGCAACAAGGCTAAAAATGAAGAATACCAATTGTAGGGTTGAATTCACAGACCCAGGGATTACTAGAGAGAGAAGAAGGTCAGTTATGTAATCTAGCCTTAGACAGATTTGTTCTCTTTTCATGCAAAATATTCTCATCTGCTTTACCAATTTGGTTTGAAATGACTCTTCCATCAAGTGTACTATTAAGCAATAATCACAGCTTGCTATTTTTGTCATTACTTAGCAGCTCTTCAAGTTGGCTTATTTCAGAAAGCCAGAATTTGCAAATGGAAAGTCATCTCGACCAGGAAAATACCATCTTTAAGAAGATATTGATCAGAAATGTAGGGCTACTGAAATCTGTAGGTTGTTACACATCACAGAGGGGTAAATAGAACTCATAAAGCAGCCACATGTGGACAAAAATACATTAACTTGAGGAGCAAGTTGGCCTAGTAAAGATTATTTTTATCATCAGTGGGGGACAGGGAGGAATGGATGGACCAATAGATGATTCAAAATGAAGGCATTTTGGTGGCCAACAGCAAGGTGATGCTTGCTGAAAGAGAGGAAACATGCTACTTAGCGTTGTTAGATTAGGAGCTCTTTTGTCCCTCCAGCAAATACCCACACACCTTAACTAAATGACCATTTGTCTTTTCCAGTGGAAAGAAAAGGATGTATGATGTCATTCAAGAGACCATTGAGCTTGATTTCCCACTTTTTGTTGCCAAGATCTTCAGCTATGTGGCAAATCCAGGACTGATCATACCTGCAATTCTGCTCATGGTGTGAGTTTTCCTTGCAGTATTACATGCCTGCCTGAGGGAGGAGGCTGAACAAAACCTGTTACAATGTTAGTGAGGTCTAAGTAGAGCTTCTGCTGAGATAACAGCCTGGATTAGGGCAGACATATGCTCAGCCCTCCCACACACACACCTTCACCCAACCCAATTTCCCAAAATTTAATTACCTGACCCAATTAAACACAACTTTGTAGATTAAATACATTGCTGACAGAGGCCTCATGGATATCAATGCTGCCACTACTTCCATACGGAAAATTTTCCATAGCCAGCAGGAAATAAATGGACAGTCTCAGCCTCGTGCCTTTTGGAGAAGCAATTCCTGTCACAGCTGGTGTCATTTACAGCACTGCCAAGCACTGCCAAAAAGTACACATTGCAAAAACATGAAGAGGTGTGGGTTTTGTTTGGGTTGTTGGTGGGAATTTGGGGGTTTTTGTTGTCGTCATTTTTATTGGTTTGTTTTGGGGTTTTGGTTTGTTTGGGATTTGAGGGTTGGGGGTTTTTTGTTTGCTTTCGTTTGTTGGTATGGAGGTTTGGATTTGGGTTTTGGTTTTTTTCCTTCCTCTTTTTCCAAATTATATATGTAGAATTTGTTTCACTGCTGTCTTATCAGTTCAGCTATGAAATCACACTTAAACCCCTGGCACCTTCAGCAGCAGTAGGACCAAGGCAGTTCTCTTTTTCTCTTTTTGGAAAGGTATTGCTGGCATAGTTTCCATAGCTATCAAAATGAGTGGGACAGCTATGGCCAAGTTTTATGAGCAGCTCTGAACTCAGGAACACATTTGATATGCTAGCCTGCTCAGACTCTTGTTTAGGCATCCACATACACTGGAGATGTGGGTTGTTGGACACTGTGATCCATTGTTCTGAACAGGTTACACTGAAAATAAGGCCATTACATTAAAATCAAACACAAGTTCCTATGTTACAAAGTTTCTTATAGAAACACCTGAGAAAAATCCCAGTTAACCTGAAAGCAACCTGCCATCCCTCTACCTGACTCAAACTACTTACTTATTTTAACCTAAGTAGAGATGATCAGATACTGTAACTTGTGCAGAAAGATTCTGCAATTAGAAGAAGCAGGTCAGACATATGCAGGAGACAAAAGGTCTCACTGCATCCCTAGTATGCTCAAGCATATTATTGAGTTATTAGCTTTATTCCTGCGGGTTTCATGGTAGCATTAGCAGATGCTACTGCCAATAGGAGATGAAACTGCAGAACTAATCCACCACAAATGGATGACTTTTACAGAAGGGCTGCAGGTCAAGTTTCTGAAGCTTTGATACCATCTACCCAAAAGGTGGTGGGAAAGCAGTAGACCCTGGAAAATAGTGTTTTGTCCAGTGACAATCTCCTGTGCTTTTCTCCACTGACAGCCAGGACAGAGAACAGCACAAATCCAGTTTATCTGCTGAAGAGATGTCTTTTATCACCCCTTCCAGTCTGAGTTATTCTCCTACCACAACCTTTTTTTTGGTTTTGCCCTGATCCCTTTTGCAAACCAAGGTATAATCTATGTCTACATCACCTTAAACATCCGAGTTTCCCACCCAGACACACTGCTTTTGCAGCCTTTGAGGATATGAGACATTTGTGATTTCCAGTCATTCAGCTCTCAAGAGAGTCACAGCCAAAAAAAAGTGTTTGAGCAGAACTGAGTTACTGGACTGGCTCAGCCCATTTTAGCTGACCTTGCCACAAGGCAGCCTGAATTTTTCCTGAGCCTTAAGCTTCTAAAAAAGGTTTGGAGACAGCTGGTGGGAAAACTAGGTATTGGAAGATAGGTAAAAAATTAAAAGTTCCCTCCTTGTGAGACTTTCTCCCCTGATCCTGTCACTACAGCAACACATTTGTTTCTGTAGCCTCGCCATCTACTACCTAAATGCTGTGGCTGCAGCATACCAGCGCACCAACACAGAGCTGAAGAAGAAAATGCAAATGGTAAGTATTGACCTGGCAAAGCCATCTTTGAAATACTCAACACTCTTAGTTTAATGTGCAACACTACACTTTAATTTGCAATTTGTTTAGTGGTACGAGGGGAAGATGCATTTTATGCTTGTTTAGTCCTCTCTGATAGCATTTAATTTAACTGCAAAGAGTAGTCACATCCTGGAGGAGGCTGTTATTTCATACATCAAAACTGCAGTAAGTGTTCCCATGAACTTTCTACCTACAAAAATGAGTTATCTCAAAGTTCAAGTAATGTTTTGAAGCCTGAGGTTTCCCAGAGACAACAATAAGCCTATTGAAACCACACCCAGTTTCTGCACAAGCTGGAGAGCAAAGACATATAAATAACAACATGGCAATAACATTTTTTACCATTATTCTCAAAGCACTTTACAATGGAGACTGGTGTCTGTCTCTGCCATGCAGATGGGAAAAGTAAGATGCAGACAGATGCAATGTCTCAAATTAGCAGGGTAGAATTTGGACTTCATGACATCCAGAAGCGGGAGATGTTGCAACCTGTAGAAGACCATTATACAGGGCCCCTTGAACTAATATGAATTAGGCAGTGTGGTAGACCTAAACCATGTTATCAGCATGTGCTTTGTCCTAACAGGAGCTGAGTCATTGTTTCCCAGGTTCTCAGTCTTGCCTGGGATGTAGTTTCCCTAAAACCCTTGGTCACCCAGGGTTCAGTACCCAAGATTCAGCACCTTGAACTTGGAAAAGAGATTGCATTCATACAGCACTTAGCCAGGCTAACCATGACACCAAGCCACCATTACATGGATTACATCTGCAGTTTCAAACTAAATGGCTTTTATTGATGCAGCAACGTGAAGAGGATAAAAACAAGAGGAACAACAAAGCCAGCACTAACCCCATGCTGCAAGATATGGAGGATTTACTTACACCAAGTACAAAGAAGGAAAGTCACCCCAAACAAGCAGAAGGTAAAAACTAAAGAGCCTCCCCTAAACCCTCCTGAAACGATTCATTCTGCCATCAAAATCATAGACTCATAGAATCATAGACTGGTTTGGGTTGGAAAAGACCTTTAAAGGTCATCTAGTCCAACCTTCCTGCAGTGAGAAAGGATATTTTCAACTCGATCAGGTTGCATAGAGCCATGTCCAGCCAGAGCTGGAATGTTTTCAGCGATGGGGCATCTACCACATCTCTGGGCAACCTGGGCCAGTGTTTCACTACCCTCAGTGTAAAAAATTCTTCCTTCTATCTAGTCTAAATCTCCTCTCATTTAGCACAAAACCATCAGCCCTTGTCCTGTGGCAATAGGCCCTGCTGAAACCATTGTCCCCGTCTTTCTCATGGGCCCATGGTAAGTAGTCTAAATCTCCCCCTTTACATGAGGAATGAAACGGAAGTTTTTACAGGACTGCAGTGGTCTTAGGGCAAATAAATGCATGCTGGAAGCTTGCTGAGGGGTCTGTAGCTGGCCAAAAAGACACAGGAGGAGGCATTTACAGTTGAACTTGATCTTAAAGGTCTTTTCCACCCTAAATAATTGGCACCAGGGTCCAGACACTCTCAAGGAAAACAGATCTCCAGGCTCAGTCTAAAGTACCCATTTATTCACCTCTCACATTTAGATGGGTTGTTTCTTGGAGAGGCTGGGATGAACTGGAAAGTTCAGACCAGCTCAACACAGATTCCTCCCAGAGCAGACCCAGAGAGCTCATTTAAATGGAAATAATGCTGGTAGCATTGTGGGTACATTAAAAATAAAGACTCAAATTAGCCATTTTCCATGACCATCACATGACATGGTTGGTAGGACTATCAAGTCTTATAAATGCATTGGTAAGAACCTGCAAAGAGGACTCAGGCAACAGACACACACTGGCTGTTGGCTGGGGGCTAATAGTCTTATGTATGGTTTCTTCACTCAGATGCTTAAACACAAACCTCCAGACACTTGGACTATTGCATGTAGAAGAAACAGTAGCTCCTGAGAAGAGGAAGAAAGGCAGTGTTTGCTCTCAAAAGAATAACATTCATAATCTTTATTCTAGACAAGAAAATGGAGTCTCCTAATAGAATCAGCCCTGTTGGGAAACAAGGCAAAGCAGCAGTCCTGGATGGCAGCCCGATGATGGGCGGGAGAGGAGCAGCCTTCACCCCACCGCCACATGTGTTTGTGACACAGCCACCAACACTGGGTGTCCGGGCCCCTTACCTTGGCCAGCCGAGGCCATGGGGGCACCCACCAAGACCAGTCCCTGGAATGGGGAGAGGGCAGCCACGATACTCCTATGCTCCTCAATAAGCTCCACAACATTCCTCCTGTTTGACATTAAACTAGAGGTGTTTCACGATCTATTGCAGTTTTAGTAGGAAACGATTACTCCGTGTTGGTCATCTACTTGTGATGATCTGTGCTTATCCAAACTACTTAAACCAGATTTGTGTAGAAGCTTTGTAGTACTTTGGGGCTGAAACCCCCAATGACTGCACTAATTTTGACCATGAAGGAAACAGGAGGCAGTCAGGATGAAAATCAGCCATGGCATTGCTAAAGTACTACATACAGGATGCAGCCCTGTGGCCACCAAGAGCAGCACAGAGAGCTCACTGTGGCGCAAGTGCATGCTAGTTCCTTCAAAGGTTTCCTCAGTAAATAAAAGCAGTGTCAGTTTACCTCTCATTTCAACAGAGTTGGGCTCTTTTTGCTGTCCCTCTACCTGAGGAATTAAGTATTCTTTAAAAAAGTGAGTAGCCCTGACCAGCTGCATGACAGCTGCTACTAGGATTAGAGGACTCCTACTAGATCAGAAGAGGAGGAGGTTTTGTCAGCTGCATTTTGTCCTTTGTGATAGCTTTCCTCCAGTCTGCCTCCTCCAAACTTTCATATTTTTGTTTCAACCCCACTGTATCTCACCACCACTTTCTCTCGGTTCCCACTCTGCTCCTCTTTTTGTTTCAGTCTCTTGACAGTAGCTTGCACTGCTATTTCAATCCCTACATATGACTCCCAACTTAGTAATACCATCTAGTACAACTGAGGGCAAAAGCCATCATAGGGACAAGGACCCACAAACTGCATGGGTTCCAGCACCTGCTGACACCTGCTCTGAGAAAGCTTCACTAATGAATCCACGTGAGGAAGACAACCAATGGCCAGAGAAAATTTCTGGTGATGGAAACTGATATTTTTGCAGCTGATCCCACCCCACAAAGCATGCTGCTCAGCATGCCCAACAGGAGATGTGCTGATGCCAGGAGCACCACAGTGGCTTCCACTCTGGTGAAGATGTCCTGCAGGCCACTGACTTAACCCCAGAAGGTCATAGATGCAGCAGGTCATCCACGTCTCTGCACCGCATCATGCCAGGCACAGTCTGAAAATCACTTGGGGTTTCCTGTGGCCCCTGCTGCGATAATTGTGCTGACAGCAGAGGGAGCATTAAACTCATTGCCCATGGTAAAGTGTGGGGAGTGATACCTATGTTCCTATAATCCTTGTATGGGTAGGTTGAGCTCATTAGCCTTCTGACAGTCATTCCAGTAGAAGGACAACTCTGATTCCAAACCCGGGCAGATGGAGCTCGTTTAGCCCTGTAAGGCCTTCCATCTGAGAGAAGGACACTCTAATAAAACCTCCATCCTAAGGACTTGACTGCCAGCATCCAAGCTTGCTAGGCCCTGGCAGATGAACCTTAGGACTAAAGGGTGGGTCCAGCTCTGAGCATGCTGTATCTCACCTAAAAAAAATCCATTGTGCAGGCTCAAGGGTGCTATCCGCTATCCTCTTTTTATCAGCGCTGAAGAGGAGTGTGGGTGGAGCCCTCCCTGGATCTTCGTTCGCGAAGCCTAGCCATACATACATACCGCAGCATGCTTAGAACCCTCTCCATGAGCATATATCAGGTGCTTTTACTGCGACCAAAGCAGGTCAGATGGTGACCTCTGAAGCCTGACGCCCAGTGCATCTCTAAACCATCTCTCTTCAAATCAGCAATATCCTGAGGAAGAAAAATGAAGTGCTCACCAAAAGGCTTTCGGGAGCAATCTCCCCATTTTGACTCATGCTGCATGCAATGTTATCAGCTTTCCAACCTGACAGCCACAGGGACATTTTTTCTCTCCATTTTGCTTTTGTTGCTGCTTGCCTAAGCCCTGAGGCAGCAGCTTGTGCTTTGGCAGGTGGCAGCCTTGTTTCATCTGCAGCCAAGGCTTTATCACTCACAAATGCTCAGACAGGTTTTTTCCCTAGGGAAAGAATGTAACTCTGGAAACTGAGGATTTCTAGATCCCAGCCCATGTCTCACACAACACAGTCATCATTGCTGAATCAGAATTCAGCATCATGTTTTAAATGGACGATACCAATGCAACGCTCTGCTGCTGTAAGCTAACTTTTGTTCCCAGTCCACTATTCAGAGCAAAGAGAGCATATACTGCAGAAAGTGGCCTAGAGACTAAACCAAAAGAACTAGCCCCAGATTTCCTTGGCCTGTGAAAGCCTTGCCAAGGAAAGCTCCAAATTAGCTCCAGCATTCAGAGCTAGCTGCTTTCCTGGAGGAGCTGGAGCTGAACATTCACTTTTGTTCTTAGTGCACTATTCAGAGCGAGTATAGCACATACTGCAGAAAGTGCCCTAGAGTCTAAATCAATAGAGGCAGTCCCAGATTTCCTTGGCCTGTGAATGCCTTTCCAGGATGGGAGGTATAGTAGCAGCAATATTCAGAGCTGCTCTTTTTGTGCTGTGGCAAAAGCTTAACATTTCCTTGTCTGCTTTTGTGCTATACCTAGTTAGAATAGAAGTCTTTTTCAGGCAAGAGCCCTAGGTCCCCAATGTGTACATTTCTTTTTTTGCTGTAGTGCTGAAGGAAAGGAATCTCGTCAACAGTTTTGTCTCTCTGATACAGTTATTTTTTATTGCAGTGCTGAGCATGTGGGCACATTTCATGTATCATGCTGATCATATGTCGCTGTAGCTGTGTTTATATTTACAAAGTTTCTTTTGATAGTCCTTACTGAAAGGACCTCATTAACATGAAAAACACAAGCCTTGGTTAGATATTTCACAGTCTCTGCTGCCATCTACAGTTCCTTTACAGAATCACACACTCATTAAAGTTGTAGAGATCTCTGAGAACATGAAATAAAGATTTCATGAATTTTGTGAAGGTGGTCAGAGATTGTCTTATCTGTTGCTTAGTGGTCTCACTCATCTGTTACAGTGGCCTTGCAGCACTCATGGAAAGTGGGATAATCAGTCTTGTCTGACATAAAATGAAACTATAGGGTGAGGTAAGACAGGCTTTAACCACAAGTCTGGAGAAAACCGGTTCTAAGCAAGATCAGGGAGAAAGGGCAACAGAACTCCCAAAGTTCACCTCGAGGATAGCTGATGAAGAGGAAGATACGACCACCAGATGGCGTAAAAGGCAACCAGAGTAGCTGTGGTTCCTACCTATTGCCAATAGATGACAGCAAAGACCGTAGAATAACGAACTTTTAACCGGTCCTGTAGTTGGAGGATTTATGGTCATTATTTCATGGAAAAACTGTGAATATGTAATACGTATGTAAATATAAGCTCTTTGAAATCGTGGCTCATTGAGAGCACCTTGACGAAGATCCTGTTGCAACGCCAGTGATGCAATAAAGGATACCTGCTTAACAGTCTCATTCGCTGTTGTGTCTGAGTCCTTGTTTCTATCATCAAGTCGAGCCATACCTATCACCCTCATGCCTCTAAACCGTGGCCCTAAGCAGAGCATCTAAACGGTTCTTAAATACCTCCAGGAACAGTGACTCCACTGCCTCCCTTGGCAGCATGGGCCAAGACTTAATAATCCTTTTAGTAAAGAATTTTCTCCTTATATCTAATACATATGTTACAGTCTTTTGGTGGTCTTTTACTTCCTCTGGTGCTTGTTTCATAGTCTTCATCACTTGCCTGCTAGTTTACTTTTCTTTCTTGTGCAGACACAGATTCAGGCTGGTCCACTGTCAGATCCCCCAGCTCCTTCTAGCTAGTCTTCAGCCCCTTAGTTCTTCCTTGTCATCATCTTCCTACACATGGTCTGCTGCTTTAGCAACTCTTGAAGGTTATCTGTTATTTAACACAGCACAGCTGTGTTAGCATAAGTTACAAAATGTAACACACACATATGCTTCATTGAACATTCTTTTGTCTTTTGCTAATATTTAACTTCTTAAATATAAGCAATTCTTTGAAGGCCTGTTTTCAGTGCTCAGTTGAGTGTGAATAGAGAGCATGGCAGGGAAGGGCCCTAGGGACCAAAGCAAAAGGAGGACCCCCAGATTTCCTTGGCCTAGGAAAGCCTTTCCAGGAGAGGAGGTAAACTAGCAACCAGATTCAGAGCTGGCTCCTGCCTTGCTGGAACAGGAGCTGCACAGCTCCTGTTTTGGCTCTGTGCTCTACTGAGTGTGAATATAAACCATTTCTAGGGAAGGGCTCTAGGCACTAAAACAAAAGTGGAAGCCCCAGATTTCCTTAGCCTAGGAAAGCCGTGCTATAGGGCTAGAGCAATCCAGAGCACACTCGTGCACTCCTAGAGTACCCTAGAGTACTGCTAGAGCTCACTAGAAAGACCTAGGGCACTCTAGAGCACCATAAAGCACTCCTGGGGCACCTGAGAGCACTCCTATGACACATTAGAGTACCCCTGTGCACTCCTAGATCCCCATAGGGCACTTCTAGTGCACACTAGAGGACACATAGAGCACCCTAGAGCAGTCCTAGAGTATCCTAGAGAAGTCCTAGAGCATCCTGCAGCACCCTAGAGCACCCTAGAGGTCTCCTTGTGCACCCTAGAGCACCATAAAGCACTCTTAGAGCACCCTAGAGAACACCCAGAGCACAATAGAGGACACTACGGTAGACCTAAAGTACACCTAGAGCAACCTAGAATCCATGTAGGAAACCCTAGAGCACCCCTGAGCAGACCTAGAGCACGTTTGAGCACTCCTAGACCACACCTACAGCACCCTAAAACACTCCTAGGGCACACTAGTGATGCCTAAAGATTTGGGCACATTCTGTAGATTTCTAGGATTATTAGAGACATATGAAGCTTCCTGAATTGTTCACATATTAAAAGCCAGTAGGCCTGTTCCTAAAGGACTGTTTTGGACTTTCTCATGCCTTGCCAAGGACATGGTGTTTTGAAGAAGCCACCTGCAGATACCCTGAAGACAAAACAACAGAAGAGGGCCAAGCCCCACGTGGGCCCTCTCCAAGGGGCTGAGCTGAAGACCACCGGGTGTAGGCCACTGGAAAACCTAGTGCCAGGTTTGGCTATAGTTATCAATATGTTAATTACCAATAAAAATCTATAAAAGGTGTAATCCCTTGGGGTCGGTGCGCGCGTCCATATTGAATATCCTGAAGGTGTGAGGGGAGGTTGGAACTAGATGATCTTTAGGGTCCCTTCCAACCTGGCCATTCTATGATTCTATGATTCTATGAATTCCAATTAAAGGTAACTCTATCTTTCTCCATTAACTTTGTGCCGAGTACCTATTTTCCAGAATTTTCGGCATCACTAGGACACGGCTAGAGCACTCCTAGAGCACACTTGGGCACCCTTGTGCACTCCTAGAGCAACCTAGGGCATGTTACAGCTCATCTAGATCACTATAGTGAACACTAGTGCACCCTAGGACACTCCTAGAATACTCCTAGAGCACCCCAGGGCACACTACAGCACTCCTAGAGTACCATAACACACTTCTAGTGCACTCCCAGAGCACTGTAGGGAACCCTAGAGCACCCTAGTGCTCTGCTAGAGCACACTAGGGTATTGCTAGAGCACTCCTAGAGCACCCTAAGGCACCCTAGAGCACTCTTAGAACACCCTAGGGCAACCTAGAACAAACTAGGGTACCCTAGGGTACTCCTAGAGCACCCTAGAGTTGTCCTAGAGAACCCTAGGGCACCATAGGACACTAATAGCATACTGTTACAGCATCCTAGGGCATACTAGAGCATTCTTAGAACACCCTAGGGCACACTTAGAGTACCCTAACGCACCCTAGGGCTCTACAAGAGCACCCTAGGACACCCCTAGAACAACCTAGGGCACCCTACAGCACCACTGGAGCACCTTAGGGAACTATTAGATGACCCTAGGGCATGCTAGAGCACCACTAGAGCACCCTAGGGCAGTCTACAGCAGTCCTAGAGACCCTAACACACCTTTAGAGCACTCCTGGAGCACCCTAGGGCACTGCTAGACCACTCCAAGAGCACCCTAATGCACCCTAGAGCACCCTAGGGCACTCCTGGACCACTCCAGGGCTCTCCTAGGTCACCCTATGGCAATCTACACCACCCTAGAGCACTCCCAGAGCACCCTGGAGCACTCCAAGAGCACACTAGGGCAACCTTGGAAACTCCTAGAGCAAACTAGGTCAATCCTAGAGCACCCTAGGGCACCCCTAGACCACTCTTAGGGAACCCTAGGGCACCCTAGTGCTCTCCTAGAGCACTGTAGGACACACTAGGGCAATCCTAGAGCACTCCTATAGTATCCTAGGGATCTCCTAAAGCACCCTAGGGCACCCCTAGAGCACACTACAGCCCATCTGGAGCACCCTAATGCACTGCTAGAGCACACTAGGGCACTCCTAGAGCACCCTAGGCTATGTAGAGCACTCCTAAGGCACCCTAAGGGAACCCTAGGGAACCGTATGGCACCCTAGTGCCCTCCTAGAGCATCCTAGGGCACTGCTAGAGCACCCTAGAGTACTCCTAGGGCATCCTAGAGTACTCTTAGGGCATCCTAGAGTGCCCTTGGACACTTCTAGAACAACCTAAGGCACTGTAAAGCACTCCTACAGCAGTCCTAGAGAACACTAGGGCACATTAGAGCACTATTAGTGCTTGTAGGGCACACTAGAGCACCCTAGAGCACTCCTAGAGCACCCTAAGGCACATCAGAGCTCACCTAGAGCATCCTAGGACACTAACAGAGTACTCTTAGAGCATCCTAGGGCAAACTAAGGCAATCCTAAAGCACCTGAGGGCACTCCTAGACCACCCTAAGGCACTCTTAGAGCACCATAGGGCAAACAAAGGCAATCCTACAGCACCTGAGAGCATTCCTAGAGCACCTGAGGGCACCCTAAGACACTCCTAGAGCACCCTAGAGAACACTGCAGCACTCCTAGTGCACTCTAGAGTGTCATAGGGCACCCTTACAGCAGCCCAGGACACCCTAGAGCACTCTGAGAGCGCTCCTAGTGCACTCCTAGAGCATCCTGGGGCTCTCCCATAGCACTCCGAGAGCACCCTAGAGAACCCTATTGCACTCCCAAAGCAAGACAGGGCACCTTAAGCACTTCTGGAGCACTCTTAGAGCACCCTAGGGCACTGTGGAAGGGACAAATACAAAATGATCCGTTGTTCACCGCGGCATGATAAGATGACCTTGCATAAGCATAACAAAGGGAACAAGATCATAGAATCATAGAATCACAGTATGTTAGGGGTTGGAAGGGACCTAGAAAGACCATCTAGTCCAACGCCCCTGCCAGAGCAGGATCACCTAGACCAGGTCACACAGGAATGCATCCAGGCAGCTCTGGAATGTCTCCAGAGAAGGAGACTTCACAGCCTCCTGGGCAGCCTGGTCCAGTGCTCTGGCACCCTTACTNAAATTGCATTAAGTTTCTCCCTGCCCATCTGTCTAGCCTGTCCAGGTCACACTGGATGGCAGCACAGCCTTCTGGTGTTCCAACCACTCCTCCAAGCTCGGTATCATCCGCAAACTTGCTGAGGGAACACTCTACCTAGCATTGTGTGATCCTGAAAATCTACCCTCTATCAGTTTAAAAGTCTTATTGCTATCCTATCACCACACTCCCTGATGAACAGTCTGTCTTCATCTTTTCTGTAGGCCCCCTTTCAGTACTGGAAGGATGCTCTCTGGAGCCTTCTCTTCTGCAGGCTGAACAACCCCAGCTCTCTCAGCCTGCCCTCATAGGGGAGGTGCTGTATCTTTGCCCTTTACAGAAACCACTGATGACCTTCAGAGTTATGATTACATGAACAGAAGTCTGTGCTCATCTTCTGAAACTGCATTACAAACCATCACCATTGTCATTGCCATTGCTTTGCAACCTTCCAAAATAACTGAGACCTGATATATGAATCCCCTCTATAGTCATTATGAACAAGAGCAAAGCCAGAGAATGACTTTTCCTGGTCCATCAACTCTGCTACTCTATCACTATTCAAAAGTTCATTTGCTCTTGTGCTTTCTGCCAAAGAAAGACTCTCCTAGCTCTAACAGTCTGGGCAGTTCATGTGCCAGTGTTAGCCTTTAAACAATGATCCTTAATAACCATGAATGGCTTTGTTCCTCAAGCGTTTGGTGGAACCTTGGTATTGCCCTGTGTAAGTGAAGCAAAGGGAAAGTGTTCTCTTGTGCCATCTTTTGGCCCAAATAATAAGAATCATGGTTTTGTAATGAAATGACTTCTTTATGAACACACTCGTTTTTTATTTCTGCAAGCAGGGGGATTTTCTGATGACAAGAAAGAGGAAAGATTATTTGGTTTGGCTTATGAAGCAACACAAATGTTTTGTGTTTTGTTGGCCAAAAATGAAAAAGTTTGTTTGGCATTTTTTCACGATGGAATTCTGTCTTGATGCTTGTCAGTATCTTCATAGTCTATTGCCTGGATCTTGCTACCCGCTATTTTTAAAGAAATATTATGACTCTGATAGGACAAGCATGAAAAACTCCTTTTAAAGATCTTTTAAAAGTTTTATGATTTTTTTTCAAAAGCTTCTTAGAGGCTTAGCAAGCTCCCAGACAGCTAGAATTAACTCTACAGTATTCTCTCTGTGTTTCTGAGAGTGTGAATTAATCCATGCTGAGTGAAATTTTCAGCGATCTTCGGAAGGAGACAGAGGACGTACATCTTAGATAAAGTGGTGAACAAAATTAGTTGGAGGCCTCTTATCTTTGACATTCATCCAAACTGGGAGACCATGGGATGCCTACAAGTGGATTTTTTCATGTCAAGTCTCAGAGGTGAACTGGTACTTAATGGAGTGGGTTGCATCTGGGATGAGCTGTTCAAAAGCTGAGACTTCAAGAACATGACTGGGCTCCTACTGGATATGTGGTGCTCATTCCACAATTTTCTCCTTTTTTTCTCTGACTTAGAACAATTCAACTTCTTAAAACTGTTTTTCCTTTAGTGCTCACATTTCCCTATGGAAAGAGCAGCAGAGATAGTGAAGTAGGAGATTTTTGTTGTCTTCCATTTCTTTGGTGGCCTTGCCAGAATTCTAATTTCTTCTTTACTGCTCCTTCCTGCTAGTAAGATGACTGCTGAGACTGGTGGAGAATCGGGTAACACACTTGGACCCAATGAAGAGGTATTAGTGAGTAAGGAAAAGGAAGCTGCATATGTTTGTCCTTCTCCCTGTTACTCGCCTTACAGGAGTGTCATCAAAAAAAGGAGAAGTGACAAAATCTGAGCAGTATTCTCTCCTTCTGACTTCACTTTTCCCTAGCAGAGACTAATGAGAATTACATCCCTTCTGCAGACAGAGCAGAAGCAGACAATAGTGCACACTGGTGTGTGTAAGGGTAGTGCATGGGTACTCATTCCAACAGTAATTAACAATTAACAGCATATATGAAAAAGGTATGAATGGTGGCACTTTCTGTGTGCTATTTCTGTAGAATTTGTCCACTCTTCCCCTTATTAGCAGTAAATAAATGATACAAGACTGAAGTTCACTGTAAGATCTGGATAGTCCTTTGTGATCTATCTCTTTTTCCTCATTCTGAAATTCCAATCAAGGGGCTTTGAAAGGGGCAGTATGTGCTTAGCAGGGTCTTCAAGGGCCAGGCACGCACTTAAAGAGGTCTTAAAGGGACAGGGGCACACTTAACTTGTGCAGGGATGCAAAAAAACAGTTCCTGGAGAAGTGGCTGACAGGAGGTTGCCTGTGTTTGGAGGGCGAGCAGCAGGTGGGAGAGGCTCTGAGGCTTGCAGAGAGCAGCTGAGATGGAGATACATACATATGTATATAGAATAGAATCTTCCCAACACAGGGAGACAAGAGTCGTACTCCCCCAGAGGAGCTGGTGGGGAGGATGCCCTTGCTGCTCCACGTGCTACATCCAAGCCAGCCCTGTGTGCTAGGAGCTGGATCTGCCCAAACCATGCTCCTGAGGTGCTTTCTTCTGGCATTTCAGAGACTCTTCTGCAGAAGTGCTGCCCAAGTACATCCTAGGAGGCACAGGCTGAGGCCCTGGGTCCCTACTGCAGCTCCACAAGTGGCTGGAGGTCTTTGGCCAGGTGACAGTCAGTGAGCCGCTGAGCCAGGAAGCCTGTGCCCCACAAACTGCCAGCAGCCACGGTCAGGAGGTGAGAGGGAAGAGGCTGGGTGCTGGGGTGGGCTTGTCAACCCCCATACCTCACTGCTCCTCATAGCAGCATCTCAGAGAGCTTCTTGCAGCCTTTCACAGAATCAGAGAATATTCGTGGCTGGAAATGACATCTCAGATCATCGAGTCCAACAAAAAAAACCAACAACAAAACAAAACAACAAAAAAACCCACCCACAACCAACACAACCAACACCACACAACCCCTGCCCACTAGAGCATGCCCTGGAGCACCACATACACATGTTTCTTAAATACCTCTAGGGATGGTGATTCAATCACCTCCCTGGGAAGGCTGTTGTGCCTCACCACTCTTTCTCTAAAGAATTTCTTCCTAAGATCCAATCTAACACCACCACCATCCCCACCCCCCCCTCCCCCACCGTTGCCACTTCAAACCATTCCCTCTGGTTCTGTCATTAGTTACTAAGGAGAAGAGGCCAACACCCACCTCTCTACAACCTCCTTTCAGGTAGTTAGAGAGGGAAATGAGGTCCCCCCTTAGCCTCCTCTTCTCCAAACTAAACATGCCCAGCTCCCTCAGCCTCTCCTCATACAACTTGTTCTCTAAACCCCTCACAAACTTGGTAGCTCTCCTCTGGACACACTCCAGCATCTCAATGTCCTTCCTATCATGACGTGCCCAGAACTGAACACAGTACTCCAGATGAGGCCTCACAAGTACCGAGTACAGGGGCACCATAACCTCCCTTCCCCTGCTCACCACACTATTCCTGAGACAAGCCAGGATCCTGTTGGCCTTCTTGGCCACCTGGGCACACTGCTGGCTCATATTCAGCCAGCTGTTCTCCAGCACCCTCAGGTCCTTCTCAGCTGGAAAGCTGCCCAGCCACTCATCCCCAATCCTGTAGCATTGCCTGGGGTTGTTATGACACAAGTGCAGGACACAGCACTTGGCCGTATTGAACCTCTCCAGACCTCCCCTGTCCTCCCTGTGATGTCCTTGGTGCTCTTCTGCCCTTTCCTGTAGTCTCTTTGATCATCTCCTTGCCTTCCCCTGTGATGTCCCCAGTGCTCTCCCATTCCCTGCAGCATCCTTGGTGCTCTTTGGCTGGTTTCACCTCCGAGTCCCATGGTGCAGAAGATTTGCTGGAAGCTGAAGTCCTCTGTTGTCCATCTGTCTGCACATGAGTCCCCAAGCCCCCTGACTCCTCTGGACTTCTTTCCCCATCATCACTTTCCCCAGAGGGCAGAGACAGCCTGAGTGTGCTGTCGCCTCTACTGGGGCAGGCTGCAGGACCATGGCTTGACACCAACTTGTCATCCTGGCTGTGCTCCCCTCCAACTCCTGCCCTGGCCCTGCAGACACAGTGACTGTCTTCATGGGTGAGTACTTCATGGATGAGAAGGGAAATTAGGTTTTGAAGACCATATGGCTCCTGCAGTCCAGTGTGTGCACCATCAAGGAAGCCTGGAAGGCCACCATGTGAGTCCCTGTTACTGCCCTGTGCAGAACCCCTGCACATCCCCAGAGAATTTGTAGCTTTCCCACACTGGGTGCTTAGTGCCTGACAGAGCTGCTGCCACGGTGGGGATGGCCAAGAATGGAGTGCCTGGCTTCTCCAGGGTTCCAACCAAGCTGCTGAAATAAGATAGGAAGCAAGGAGATTAGGGGACAGAGAAGTATGGCAGTGGACCTGCAGTATCAGGAATGGAAAAGATCTTGTAAGAAATGGGCTTTTGAAGAACCTAGCCCAAATGCCTTAAAAACAGAAGCTTTTACTGTAGTGTAATTATATGTTACAAAACGGAGATTCTTTTGTCCTTTTTCCCCTTAGTCATCTTCTTGTTCCCAAAATCCCCTGAGAAAACCATTATCTCATCACCTAGGACTGCTTTAAGTTGACCCTGAAAATGTTCTGTATAAGTTTTCTTATTGCTCTTTATTTTCCTTCTCCTATTGGTTGTTATCCCTGCTTCTTTATTGGTTGTTAACTGAATCCCACCAAAACCTATAAATACCTCCTCCCATGATAATAAACTCTCTCGCTCCTCTCCTGGGGTCCCTGTGTGGCTCTTTTGGGCATCTCAGGGACCACGGTGGGGGGAGGACTAAGGGGGAGCGCACCCTCAACCGCCACAGAGAAGTAGCCTGGAATACAGGAGGAAACAGGGATACTGGAGGACAGATGTGACAGCACAAGCCAAAAAGACTGCATATACTCTCATCTCATGCAGATGTGGTGAGAAGTCTTTCTTTTTAGCACAGTTACCACTTGCAGATCTATGGGCTGCTCACTTTTATTGATTTTCTGGCTATGACACAGCCAGTCTTATGAGAGACAATGGAGGAGTGGAAAACTCTTGAGTCCTTGGGAAGTTTAATGGGCTTAAATTGTCAGTTTGGTAAATAAATAGATGGCAAATGTTTATTGATGTGACAAGACAGAACACTGCTGCTGCTTTGTTTAGTTTTGTATTTTCAGTATTTAATACATGTAGATGTGTAGCATGTCTCTAATGTATGGTTGTTACTGTATTAAAATGACTTAGTGGCAGACAGAGTTTTTTGGGGATTTTTTTGGTCCCAAATAAATTAAATCTAGGCTCCATAGACTGTCTGATGGAAAACAGAGACAGCAAAGAGCCTTGAAGCTTCAGTTCAGACCTGGAACTAAAACAAGTAGATAGTGTCAGAAGTTAAGAACCTAACGAGATAAACTCATCCTTTCATCATTTCAAGGTAGCTTAAATTTACATCAGCCTTTATGTGTTTCCTAATAATATCCTAAAGAAGAAACCACACCAACTCTGCAGGGAAATGTGAGTGTTCCCATGACCCTTGCTCCTGGAGTTTGTTGGGCAGCCTGAATTTCCTTCCTGACCTCTTCAGATGTACACTGGGTGTAGGGCAACATTCTCATGTGGATAAAGCTGCTCTGAATACCTGTTGTAGGGCTTCTCAGGCACTAAAATGCTTTTAAATGGTCTCATCCTTCTTGCAATGACAAATAGGTATATCCAATACATTCTCCTTAGTTAATCCAGATGGAAAGAGTGTATGCTTAAAAGTTATGACTTCAGTGGCATATCAGGCACAGTCTGAAAATCACTTGGGGTCTTCTGTGGCCCCTGGTGCAATAANTACAAGATGGCATATTGTAATCTGCACTCCATGCAGATGTTTCTGAGGGATAAATGAAATAATAAATATCAATATTATTAATATATTTATAATGATATAATTACTATAATTACCTTACAGCCACAATACTGTAAGGTAAGTAATTAATTTTTAACTAGTTAGTTAAACAATTATTCAGTGTAATGATTAGTGGAAGCAATAAATAGATTCATTCAAATATATTCATAAATAAACACATTCATGAAACATTGCTGGTTTTTAATTAAATTATCATCATGGCTAGGCTTTG